>ML813904.1:55129-78389 GCA_009831015.1 Picea engelmannii
CCCCAACTTGACCATCAACCCAATGACCTCCCTAAAAGGTTCTTATATGCAATCGGTATCACCCCTGCGACAGGTCAATTATGTGGCATTGTCTCCCATGACTTCAAATTCAGATGACTTGGATCTGGTAGTTGACAGGGTGATCTCCTTACCCCTGTCAGGACCCTCGACATGTGTTCCTTCCAGAGAATTCTTCTTCCATAGAGTGAAGATCTCTTGGAAGACATGACCGAGTTTAGTCCCTTGACATGGTGTCCTTCCAAAGAGTTATCTTCTTGGAAGCCATGATCAAAAAGAATTCATGAGCATGGTTTTCCTCTCTATAAAAAGCTCGTTAAAAAATGAAATATAAGCTATGAGCATAGTTTCTCTTCTTTGTGGCAAGCTCTTTAAAAACTGAAACAAAAGCTACGAGTATAGTTTTTACTTTTCTATGGAAAGCTCGTTAAACGATGAAATAGAAATATGGGGATTCATCTCGGAACCTTTAGCATAGTTCTTTTCCTGTTTCAAGATCGTTAAAAAATGAAATAGTCACCTCTCCCTATGATTTGATTCCTTCCTTAGGTCTTTCTTTTGAACCTTCATTTCATCCACCCTTATCCTTTTTCTCCATCTAGTACAGAAAATGGTGACAAACTCAATGTCGGTGAATGAATTGAAGCTTAGGGGGCATGTCTATAGACTTTTATTATCGTTCTGGAGTTAAGCCACTCTCTTTTCAACCTAGGGGTAGAGTACCAACCATCCATGGGTATCCCAACCTATGGAATTTGCGCTGGGAATTTACAAGCATGGTTTAATTTTGTTTCGAGCTTGTGTAAAAATGAAACCAATATCGAGCTTAGTCTTTGTTCTTTCTCGTGCTCGCAGAAACATGAGAATGTAACCAAGTATACGTTTATCACTTTTTCGGACTTGTAAAGGTACTACAAAAAATGAACCCCCTGGAGTCTCCTTTAAGATTTTTTCAGACTCTCTAAACATGAAAACATTGCCGAGTGATCTTGCTTTCTTTCACACTCGTTAAAAGGTTTGAAAGGGCATCTTTCGAGTGATAATTTATTTCTTTTTCAGCCTCACTAGAGTAACATTACGGAAAATGACAACACTGGAGTCATCTTTAAGTTCTTTTCAGACTCTCTAAACATGAAAAATCACCGAGTTTACCTTCTCTAGACTCGTTAAACAATCATACATTGAAGGGCCCATACAGGATCGAACCCTTACTTCTTCGAGTTCATTAAAGAAAGGAAGAGGGACTTAACGAAGGTGAGTTATATCGAGCATGTGTTACCCTCCTCGAGCTAGCTAAATAAAAAATATGTACTTGTCTATCTGGATGGGGGAAAAAATTGAAGGAAGCAAGCCAAACATTTTTTGAGAACATTACCAGTAACTCTTACGGTCTCCCTTGAACACAACACTTTGTCTTCGTATACATTTGTGACATCCTCCTTGTTAAGACAACAACTCTTTAAGAGGTGCAAAAGTTTTTTTTTTGGTTTGAGGTGTGTGCGCGCGTGTAAAAAGGAAATAGACACACTTAAATCTACGTCGCCTCCCGATGACTAATAAGACACAACTACAATGTTCACAATAGGAAGACAAGGGTGTACAACAAGTAGTTGCAAGTAATAAATGACCAAAGACATAAGGCGAACCACAAGTAACTGCAAACATTTAATCAACATACTGGGTTAGATATCATACAAACACATAAGGGAGAATCCATGGTAGTAGATTTACTATTTCTACACAGGAAAGCAGGGCGTTTAATCTTAGTTCTCTGCTCCGGAGAGAGAGAGAAGGTCAGATAGGCTCCTGGCCGACTGCTCAGGCAGAAACTAGTAATCTCCGTCAGGTGTGTCACAAGAGTAGAACCCTGCCTTTAAAGGGCCCGAGACTCTTGATACGGCACTGGATTATTTACACAGAATAATCACCCACCCAGACTTACATACTAAGGTTACATGGAGGTGTCTACATCCCGCCCGACAAAACTGACAAAGAAATAAAACGATTACGACCTCGTACAACCCAAATTATGTGAACAACACGTCCTCTAGGAAGTCACAAGTAAGAAGGACTCTGACATTGACCATCCATGATTAAGACTTAATGACATCATCACAGACCAAATACTTCATTTAGAATTCATTAATCGTCAAGTTATCCAACCTTAAATAATGTAAATTTAAGTAATTGCAATCCCCCGATCACCAAATATTAGTTACTTCAAGTGCTTAATTTAGGACCTTATATTTATCTGATGTTGATGATAATTAGTTTCATCCTCCCTGCCATACAATATCAACCCTTTTTCACTCTACATTGCAAGGACTAATACCATGACCATCACATTACATCTGATAATTTATTTACATCAACTACATTAACCTTACCATAAATGATAACAACATTAACCTTAACCACTCCATAACCATTAGGATTAATATTAAACGATACATTACCTAATCATTACCACTAATACATACATAATCATTACCATAATCATGACATAATCATTTTACATTCCATCATATTATTTGAACAATTACTTAACATTTCTACCTTATAAAACCATGATTATTTAACCATTATTACCATTAACACCATATTACTTTCACTATTATCACTTTAATTATTATCACTTAATCATAGGAATAAAAACAAATCTTAAACCATTCATGACCATATAAAGATATTTAAATGCAGATTTGGTAATACTCGTACACCTCATTCATTTTGAATAATAAATAAATATTCTACACTAAAAGGGTTCATGTACCTATGGAAACACCTAAAACAAGACAGAATAATAAGAGTATGAATAAAAGATAACTATAATTTGACTAAAGGCTTCTAATAAATCTTAACCCAACCTCAGTAGCATTAAGGGTAACTCTAGCACTTTACTCCAGTAGATCCATGGTGCACAAGTAGGTATACAAGTATTTTTGCATCCATTGACCGTAGATGATAAGGCATATAAACTCAACCGCTGAGATGAATTCAACGTCGTTTTGGCTTTTTAAGAATACGTTTATGGAATAAATAAATAAAATCAGGAAAAAGCGTGAATGTTGCTATTTTTTTTTTTGTTGGTTAAAGGAATTACTCCGATAGATAAATTTGTCTTAAGGAAGGTATAGTGTGTGCTCCGGCCTCGCCAGATATTCCATATGTTGTGTTTGAGGATTCCAGAGACTAACGCTCCAAATGGACTATAGCAGTCTTGAATTATCTCGAAGTTGTTTCCATTTAATGATAACCATTCTAGAAATTTTACTTTTTACTTAACAGGTTTTGGAAAACCCCTCGAGAATCATTAATATGGTTCGTTCTTTTTCCTTTAAAACTGTGTTAAGAATATGAATTAGCTGGCGTAAAGGGGTATGGCCCAAGCTCCCCTCAAGAAATTCTGCAGAAACTTAACCATAACAAGTATTCTGATTGATAAGGAAGAAGGATCAGAGTTCCCTCGGTCCTCAATTATCTACAGTACTTAAACGCTCCAGGGGAAATAAAATTCTTAGAACCAATTTCTGTCTTAGAAAAAGTGGACCGCATTCCAGAGCTTGCTTATTCTAACTATATAACTGTGAACCCATCTCTCTATCCTCCGTTGTTGAAACAGAAGCCACATAGGTCCATGAATAAACATTTAATGTACAAGGACCGACACTGACAACGACTGAATTAGACAGGTCAAGGGGAAAAGATCAATGAGCACGGTTCCCAGTGAAAACTTAACCTCATCACAAGCCCACTCAAAAATTCACCACCAAGTAAGGTTAAGCATCTCTTGCACCAGTGTCAGGGGAATCAAGCAACGATGCTCACCAGTGCATCGAGGGAGTCCATGAGGGAAGGCGTTTTCTCAAAGGGCATTGAATCACCTCCCATAAAATAATGGCTGTGTTACCCCCACGGATTGAAAGGCCATACGTTGTCAGCTAAAACTTATTCATCATTGTCAGGGAAGGGCCTTAATATTGGTGTCATAATTTATTTTTCTTTTTTCTTTCACGCAGAGGTAACTTATCTTTCGGACTGGGTTTAGGAATCGTTGTAGCTTGTCTCAGGATAAGGATGGGCCTCAAGGCCACACCCTGGCTCTATTTTCCGGGTCAAATTAAGTAGCACTCAACATTACCTGATCCTGGGCGTAAATTAGGACTTCACTCGCCTGTTCTAAGGTAAAATCATTGTGCAAGCAACAAGAGACAATCCAAAAGAAAACTATGACCTCACTGTTCAGGTAAATAAGAGATAATCCCCAAAATAAATATGAAATCGTTGGGAATACATTTTCTAAGGTTTCTGCCGCCAACCCAAGGAACAGATCCCAGGCGTGCTTAAAAGAAAAATAAAAATGGCAATTTACAGATCCTAAACTAATTCATTCCTCAAAATAATTAAAACAAACACAGAGATACAAAAATACCAAAAGCATTACAAACAATAATCAGATACAAGCCTACAACCTACTGCATTCTATTCTACAAATAGAAAAGCATAGCATTTCCTTATAGTCTGCTTCGAAAGACGCTCGTGCTACGTGTCACTCCCTCTCTGCGCCGCTCCCTCTCCGCGCCGCTCCCGCTCGCCGACCGTAGAGACTACACCGGTACCTCCCAACAAATCGCTAGGGGTACTCTTCTTCCCCCTTAGACCCCTGAGCCGCAAAGGGGCCACACAAATCTAGAAGGTATGCCTAGCTTCCCAGCTCGCCTCCAAGGCTGAGCTACCACTCTAATACAAGCTGAGAAAATCCCAACTCCTCACAATCAATCAGTCAAGTCACAAAATCGACAGTGTAACATTACGCTAACAACTGATCCCTTTCTTACAAGTGTCACTCATCCCCCACATTTCTCCAAATTTATTTTCTTTAAATTTATTAAAAGGCTCATTTCCCTATTTTTATTATTCCCTTTCTTTCCTTTTTTTTTTCAAGCCAGAAAGGTAAATGCGCTAATTAATCTTTTCATTTTATTTTTAAATTCATAACTTTTTATACTTCCACAAGTTAACTAATTAAATCATTCTTTTCAAATTTACAACCACGGACTTGAATTAATTTCTTAGTCTCTTTATTTTACCCTACACACTTTATGAAGACTCAAATCATAGCTTAAGTGGGTTTTTTTTTTTGTTTNTTATTCTTAGGGCCCCTTTTTTTTTATGGTTAGACTAAAATTTTTACCCTAGATTTTTTTTTGACTTAGGACTCATATTCTGAACTGGAAACACTTGGTTAGGGGAGTTTTTTAAGGATTTCTTAAGATGTTAATGTCTTAGGGACGTCTAGGTTTATTTCTTCCTCATCATCAGTGCAACATGCCCTTCAGGACGCACTATGTGCTCCAAGGGTGCCACTCACCTCATTTGTTTCTTTTGCACAACATTCCCTTCAGGATGCACCACATGCTCTAAGGGTGCCACTCGCTTCTTGTGTTTCTTTTGCGCGAGGTGCCCTTCAGGATGCACCACGTGCTCCAAGGGTGCCACTCGCCGACTTGACTGTCTATAACCCATGGATTTAACACTCTGCCAGGTGAACTTGTCGGAGACTAAGGGCTCTAAGGAATAAGGCCCCCGCCTTATTGCGTGCCCCTTAGAATCATCGTGAGTGACTGTCGCAGTCTTCCCTCACGGCATCGTGGATCCTCTCGAACTAGGTAATCGTTAACCTACTGTTTGAGCCACGGCGGGAGTGCTAGTAGGCTGTGGTAGGGCTGTCGTCCACACCTCTCCCTCAACCTCTCTAGAAATCGTGTGTGGCCCCTTTACTCCATATGTGAGTCCGGTCGGTAAGCTATCGTCATCCTACATCATCAACAATCGTGTTAGAACATGTCAATCATCAAATCATCAAATCAATGAAATATCACAGTAAATAAATCAACCCAATTAGCACACTCCTTGACTCAATCCGGAGTCCAAGGGGTTCCACCGATGCCTTTGCATCATCAAGGTCCAAAACCCTGCACACTCAATAAAATTGAGTCAATAGCACCTGTCTACATAAAATAGTAAAACATCATGTCGTCTATCATAACACATCATAATCAAGTATAAATGTTTTAACATCAGAAAAGTCCAAATCACTTGTGAGCAAGTGTCCTCAAATAATAAGTTTTCTTAGTGCGCCAGAGCGGGATGTTACATACACCCCCTCTTGGTCTAAAATTTGTCCCAAAGTTTCTTAGTATAAATGCCGAAATAAAAGTATCACAGTGTCATAAGTCTATCTATCAAACAAAAATGGAAACTGTTGGCGCATATCATATGCGTCCTCCCTGGTCACCGAGTGCGGACTATAACTGTCCCACTGGACCTTGACCTGATCTACCATTCAACGTCATAACTATTGAATGCAATGATCTGAGATGTGGACCGGATCAGCCGTGAGCGCTCCCTCGTCCGATACTTGCAAGGAACTCATGTCAATCACGTGTGTAGTATCACTAATATAATGTCTCAGAATAGATACATGAAAAAAATCGTTCATATGCCTCAAAGAATCAGGCAAGGCTAGTCGATAGGCCACGGGCCCCTTTCTCTCCACGATCTCGAAAGGTCCCACGAACCTAGGAGAGAGTTTAGCTCCCTTTCCAAACTTGATCAAACTCTTATGCGGTTTAACCCTCAAGAAGACTCGATCGCCGACCTCGTAACTACGGTCGACTCGGTGCGCATTGGCATAACTCTTCTGTCGATCCTACGCTTCCTTAATCCTTTGTATTATGGTTTGCATTTGCTCTTCCATTTCTTGGATCGCTTCTGGTCCCACCAGGACCCTATCCTCAATTCGATCCTAACTCAAGGGAGTCCGACACGGTCGACCATAAAGAAACTCAAAAGGCACCATCTTAATGGTGCTCTGGTAACTGTTGTTGTAAGAGAACTCTATTAGAGGCAAGAACTCCTCCCAACACTTTTGTTGGTCCATCACGTACATGCGCAACATGTATTCCAAGGTTTTGTTCGTTAGTTCGGTCTGTCTGTCAGTCTCTGGGTGATATGCAGTACTAAAATTGAGTTGGGTTCCCAAGGCCTCTTGAAAAATCGTCCAAAATCGTCCAGTAAACATCGATCCTCGATCGGATATAATCTTCTTAGGCATGCCATGTAGCCTCACAATATCACTAATGAAAACTCTGGCTATGTCAGGTGCCTGATACGTCGTACGCACAGGAATAAAGTGAGCACTCTTCATCAGAGTGTCTACTACTACAAAAATTGAGTTGTGTCTCCTTGCCTTCAATGGCAATCCAACAATAAAATCCATCGAAATAACTTCCCATTTCGATTACGGAATGGCTGTGGTTGAATTAATCCTACCAGGTGTCTATGTTCAGCCTTTACCTGGTGACACTCTAGACATCTCACCACATAGTTGACTATGTCAGCCTTCATTCCCTTCCAGAAGAATAATGGTTTAAGGTCTGCCCTCATCTTCGTAAACCCTAGGTGAGCCATGTAAACTTCTCTATGAGCCTCGCTCAGGATCAACATCCTCAACTCATCATTTGGCGGCATGTAAATCCGACCTCTAAACCTCAATAACCCATCGCTATCAAAAGAACATCCCTCATATCGTGGTACCATCATTGTGTTTTGTCCGATAAAATCCTCGACTTCTTTGTACCAGTCATCGTCATGCTATAAAGTGAGAATCTTCTCTCGTAGATTCGTTTGAAGAGGCAACACAGAAAAGATGTGTGGCCTCTAACTCAAAGCATCCGCCACTCGGTTCACTGTTCCCTTTATGTAATTAATCTCGAAGTCATACTCGCTAAGCAATTCCGACCAACGTCGTTGTCGTGCGTTCGGGTCGCTTTGCGTGAAATTGTGTTGCAACTCACAATGATCAGTCCTTAATTCAAATTTTCATCCAACAAGGTAGTGTCTCCAAACCTTCAAGGCATAAACGATGTCTAATAACTCCAAATCGTGTGTCACGTAGTTCTCCTCATGCCTTCTCAACTTCCTCGAAATGTAAGAAATCACTCGTCCATCTTGCATCAAGACTTCGCCTAAACCTTCCTTGGATGCATCAGTGCATAGCAAGAAGTCTGCATCCATGTCAGGGACCTTTAGTATCGGCGTTGTTTTCAACAACTCTTTAAGCCTCTGAAATGCTTCCTTGCATTTCTCCGTCGAGACAAACTTCTTTTTTTTCTTCTGTAATTCCGTGATCGGATTTGCTATATTCGAAAACCCTCGTCAAACTGTCGATAGTATCCTGCTAAACCCATAAAAATACGCACTTCTGTGACATTCGTCGGTGTAGGCCATTCCATAATAGCCTCAACCTTGGCTGGATCCATGGCGATACCTTCACCGGAGATGACATGCCCTAAGTAGTGAATCCTCGATTGGTAAAAAAAGCATTTGGACAACTTCCCATACAATTTGTACTCTCGTAGAAACTGTAGTACCAAGCGCAAGTGCTCGTCATGCTCCTCCGTCGTCCGAGAGTAGATCAAGATATCGTCAATGAATACTTGGACAAACTTGTCCAAGTACTCGCAGAACACCCCGTTCATCAAACTCATGAATACCCCTGGGGCGTTTGTCAGTCCAAATGGTAAAATAGTAAACTCGTAATGTCCAAATCTCATCTTGAAGGCGGTCTTAGGGACGTCATCCTCCTTGATCCGTAACTGGTGATACCCTGATCGCAAATCAATCTTGGAGAACACCATCGCAACTTTCATTTGATCGAACAGATCATCAATTCTTGGTAAGGGATACTGATTCTTGATCGTAGCCTTGTTCAATTGACTGTAGTCAATGCAAAGCCTCCATGATCCGTCCTTATTTCATATGAAAATAACTGGTGCACCCCACGGTGACACACTAGGACGTATCAGTCCCAGGTCCAACAACTCCTTCAGTTGCATTTTCAGCTCTTGCAACTCTGGGGTCGACATCTGATAAGGCGTTCTTGCTATCGATTCAGTCCCCGGTTTCAAGTCTATGGTAAAATCCAGTTCCCTTTCCGGCGGCATCCCAGGAAACTCCTCTGGAAATACGTCCGCAAACGCCTTCACCACTGAAAGGTGTTCTAGACCTTCCGCTACTCCCTTCTTGTTTAGTGTGAGGATCGCATAAAGTTGTCACCCCTTGCGCATACTCTTTCGTAACTGTAAGGAAGAGACGAACCGCAGGGAAACTCCCTGGTTCTATCCTACAATCACACGTCTCTGTCCTTCGTCATCAACCAAGCTCAACTGTTTCATCTTACAGTTGAGTATCGCCTCATGCGATTCCAACCAATACATATCGATCACGACATCATAAGATCCTAATATCGTGACGTACAAGTTGACCCTCGTGACAAACTCTCCCATGTTAAGGGCACAACCCGTAACCTTTCCTCCAACCTTCTGTTTGGCTCCTGAAGCCATCTCCACGAAGCTAAACTCATCCTGTTCGACTGCCTTTACCTTAATCCTTTTTAGTGCTGCACTAAAAATGAAACTCTCAGTAGCACCTGGGTCTATCAGAATTCTAAGGGTCTGGTCATCGACAGTACCTGTCGCCTCGAGCACAGTCGAATGGTGCTCTGCCTGATGGTTATTCACCGTTGCATGAATCCGATGGGCCTTGCCCATATCACCCATTGTAGTGGGTCTGGCTGATCTGGATGCCCTGGTCCTCTCCACAGGACAGTCGCACTGGTAGTGTGGCTCTCCACACGTCCAACACCCCTTCTTCGGCCCAGTAGTCCTGGTACCTGAAGTAGAAGATGACTGCCCACCAGCCTGAAACCCTGGTCTGTTCTGCTGAACAGGCCTAAACTACTGTTGTTGTGGGCAACGCTGCTGCTGTGTTGTGGTCCTCGATAAGGTGTCTGCTGCTGAGGCGGCAGTCGTCGGGGTGTAGCAAAAGTGGATCCCCTCTAGAAGCCACGATATCCCGACGTATGTCTCCCTGGTGTTTGATGCTGCAACGTACCAGATGAACCCTGCCTTGTTGGTCTCGCTGGAGTCCTAGTCTGACCCCCACTGATAAGATCCTCCTCGGCTATGAGGGCCTTCTGGACAACATCGTGCAAAGTTTGAGGCATCAAGATCCTAACCTTTGCATGCAGGCTATCGTTAAGGCCAAACAAGAACTTGTTGACCTTGAGATTCTCAGTGTTAAGGTGCGGAGCATACCGGAGCAACTCCATAAAACGTGCCTCGTACTCGGGCACCATACGACCTCCCTGTCGTAATGCATTTAACTCATTGAGTTGACACTCAATGAATTCCTCAGAAAGGTACCTCTCTCATAACCGTTCCTCAAACAGTTCCCATGACACGTCTTCAATGACCATGTTCAGTTGCGGCAGGAGCGTCTTCCACCATAGCAGAGCGCTCCCCTTCAGTTGAAAGACCGCCATGCAGACCTTCATGTTGGAGGTATAATCATGAAGTGTGAAGCACATCTCCATATTCTCCAGCCATGCCTCAGCAGCAGTGCCATCCGGGGCACCAAAGAACTCAGGAAATTTTACCTTCTCGAGTTCACGGTGAATGCTACCTATAATGGCCGATGCGCGCGGTGGAACCTCAGCAGGTGCCGACACCCTGGTCTTGTCTCTTTCCAATCGGTTGATCAGTGCCTTAGACATGCGCTGAAAAGATCTCATCATCCCAACAACATTCTCCAACCGCTATCTTCTCCTGTCCGAGAACCTGCTCGCCTCCCTGGGGGTTAGACCCCTCAGGCGTGGATGCTACTGGAGGCGTCACGCCTCCTCCCCTAGCACCCCGGCGTCTGCCTTCACGGCGTCGTCTAACCATGATTACCTACACGCAACAATCAACTCGATCAACAATAGTATAATCAGATCAAATCCTGCCAATGAAAGCCGTAGAGAATCCCAAGTCGCGGGTCGAACTAGATCTGATACCATATGTGACATCCTCCTTGTTAAGACAACAACTCTTTAACAGGTGAAAAAGTTTTTTTTTTGTTTGAGGTGTGTGCATGCATGTAAAAAGGGAAGAAACATACTTGACTCTACATCGCGTCCCGACGACGAACAAAACGCAACTACGATGTTCACAACAGGAAGACAAGGGCGTACAACAAGTAGCTGCAAGCAATAAATGACCAAAGACATAAGGCACACAACAAGTAATTGCAAACATTTAATCAACATACTAGGTTAGATATCGTACGAACACAAAAGGGAGAATCCATGGTAGTAGATTTACTATTTCTGCACAGGAAAGCAGGGCGTTTAATCTTAGTTCTCTGCTCCAGAGAGAGAGAAGGTCAGATAGGCTCCTGGCCGACTGCTCAGGTAGAAACTAGTAATCTTCGTCATGTGTGTCGCAAGAGTGGAACCCTGCCTTTCAAGGGCCCGAGACTCTTGATACGACACTGGATTCTTTACACAGAATAATCACCCACCCAGACTTACATACTAAGGTTACATGGAGGTGTCTACATCCCACCCGACAAAACTGACCAAGCAATAAAACGATTACGACCTCGTACAACCCAAATTATGTGAAGAACACGTCCTCTAGGAAGATGCAAGTAATAAGGACTCTGACATTGACCATCCATGATTAATACTTAATGACATCATCACACACCAACTACTTCATTTAAAATTCATTAATCGTCGAGTTATCCAACCTTAAATAACGTAAATTTAAGTAATTTCAATCCCCCGATCACCAAATCTTAGTGACTTCAAGTGCTTAATTTAGGACCTTATATTTATCTGTTGTTGATGATAATTAGTTTCATCCTCCCTGCCATAAAATATCAACCCTTTTTCACTCTACATTGCAAGGACTAATACCATGACCATCACATTACATGTGATAATTTATTTACATCAACTACATTAACCTTACCATAAATGATAACAACATTAACCTTAACCATTCCATAACCATTAGGATTAATATTAAACAATACATTACCTAATCATTACCATTAATCCATACATAATCATTACCATAATCATGACATAATCATTTTACATTCCATCATATTATTTCAACAATTACTTAACATTTCTACCTTAAAAAACCCTGAATATTTAACCATTATTACCATTAACACCATATTACTTTCACTATTATCACTTTAATTATTATCACTTTAACAATTATTATCACTTAATCATAGGAACCAAAAAAAATCTTAAACCATTCATGACCATATAAAGATATTTAAATGCAGATTTGGTAATACTCGTACACCTCATTCATTCTGAATAATAAATAAAGATTCTACACTAAAAGGGTTCATGTACCTATGGACACACCTAAAACAAGACATAATAATACGAGTTCGAATAAAAGATAACTATAATTTGACTAAAGGCTTCTAATAAATCTTAACCCAACCTCAGTAGCATTAAGAGTAACTCTAGCACTTTACTCCAGTAGATTCATGGTGCACAAGTAGGTATACATGTATTTTTGCATCCATTGACCGTAGATGATAAGGCATATAAAATCAACTGTTGAGATGAATTCAATGTCCTTTTGGCTTTTTAAGAATACCTTTCTGGAATAAATAAAAAAAAATAAGGAAAAAGCGTGAATGCTGCTATTTGTTTTTTGCTGGTTAAAGGTATTTCTCCGATAGATAAATATGTCTTAAGGAAGGTATAGTGTGTGCTCCGACCTTGCTAGATATTCCAGATGTCTTGGTCGAGGATTTTTAGAGACTAACGCCCCAAATGGACTATAATAGTCTTGAATTATCTCGAAGTTGTTTCCATTTAATGACAACCATTCTAGAAATTTTTCTTTTTACTGAACAGGTTTTGGCAAACCCCTCTAGAATCATTAAGATGGTTCATTCTTTTTCCTTTAAAACTGCGTTAAGAATATGAATTAGCTGGCATAAAGGGGTATGGCCCAAGTTCCCCTCAAGAAACTTAACCATAACAATTATTCCGATTGATAAGGAAGAAGGATCAAAGTTCCCTCGGTCCTCAATTATCTACAGTACTTAAACGCTCCAGGGGAAATAAAATTCTTAGAATCGGTTTCTGTCTAAGAAACAGTGGACCACATTCCAGAGATCGCTCATTCTAACTGGATACCTGCGTACCCATCTCTTTATCCTCCGTTGTTGAAACAAAAGCCACATGGGTCCATGAATAAACATTTAATGGACAAGGACCAAGACTGACAAGGACTGAATTAGACAGGTCAAGGGGAAAAGATCAATGAGCACGGTTCCCAGTGAAAACTTAACCTCACCACAATCCCACTCCAAAATTCACCCCCAAGTAAGGTTAAGCATCGCTTGCACCAGTGTCAGGGAATCAAGCAACGATGCTCACTAGTGCATCGAGGGAGTCCATGAGGGAAGGCGTTTTCTCAAAGGGCATTGAATAAACTCCCATAAAATAACGACTGTGTTACCCCCACGGATTGAATGCCCATACACTGTCAGCTAAAACTTATTCATCGTTGTGAGGGAAGGGCCTTAATATTGGTTTCATAATTTATTTTTCTTTTTTCTTTCATGTAGAGGTAACTTATCTGTCGGACTGGGTTTAGGAATCGTTGTAGCTTGTCTCAGGATAAGGATGGGCCTCAAGGCCACACCCCGACTCTGTTTACTGGGTCAAATTAAGTAGCACTCAACATTACCTGATGCTGGGTGTAAATTAGGACTTCACTCGCCTGTTCTAAGGTAAAATCATTGTGCAAGCAACAAGAGACAATCCAGAAGAAAACTATGACCTCACTGTTCAGGTAAATAAGAGATAATCCCCAAAAATAAATATGAAATCGCTGGGAATACAATTTCTAAGGTTTCTTCCACCAACCCATTGAACAGAACCTAGGCGTGCTTAAAAGAAAAATAAAAAGGGCAATTTATAGACCCTAAACTAATTCAGTCCTCAAAATAATTAAAACAAACATAGAGATCCATAAATACCAAAATCATTACAAATAATAATCAGATACAAGCCTACAGCCTACTGCATTCTATTCTACAAATAGAAAAGCATATTGTTTCCTTATAGTCTGCTTCGAAAGATGCCCGCGCTACGTGCCACTCCCGCTCCGCGCTGCTCCTGCTCGTCGACCATAGAGACTACACCGGTACCTCCCAGCCAATCGCTAGGGGTACTCTTCTTCCCCCTTAGCCCCTCGAGCCGCAAAGGGGCCACACAAATCCAGAAGGTATGCCTAGATTCCCAGCTCGCCTCCAAGCCTGAGCTACCACTCCAATACAAGCTGAGAAAATCCCAACTCCTCACAAGAAATGAGTCAAGTCACAAAATCGGCAGCGTAATGTTACACTAACAACCGATCCCTTTCTTCCTCCTCTTCCTTTCTTTTATCCCATCTTTTTGAGACCCACCCTTGCCCTAAATCATATTTAATTTAAGTTTTAATGAAAACCCTCTAAAAATTCTCTGTCTTACAAGTGTCACTCATCCCCCACGTTTCTCCAAATTTATTTTCTTTAAATTTATTAAAAGGCTCATTTCCCTATTTTTATTATTCCCTTTCTTTCCTTTCTTTTTTTTTGTTTTAACCAGAAAGGTAAATGCGCTAATTAATCTTTTCATTTTATTTTTAAATTCATAACTTTTTATACTTCCACAAGTTAACTAATTAAATCATTCTTTTCAAATTTACAACCACGTATTTGAATTAATTTATTAGTCTCTTTATTTTACCCTACACACTTTATGAAGACTCAAATCATAGCTTAAGTGGGTTTTTTTTTTTTGTTTAATTTTATTATTATTTATTTTTTTATTCTTAGGGCCCCTTTTTTTTTAAGGTTAGACTAAAATTTTTACCCTAGAAAAGTTTTTGACTTAGGACTCATATTATGAACTGGCGACAGTTGGTTAGGGCAGTTGTTTAAGGATTTCTTAAGGTGTTAATGTCTTAGGGCCATCTAGGTTTATTTCTTCCTCATCATCAGTGCGACGTGCCCTTTAAGACGCACTACGTGCTCCAAGGGTGCCACTCGCCTCATTTGTTTCTTTTGCGCAACGTGCCCTTCAAGATGCACCACGTGCTCCAAGGTTGTCACTCACTTCTTGTGTTTCTTTTGCGCGACGTGCCCTTCAGGATGCACCACGTGCTCCAAGGGTCCCACTCGACGACTTGACTGATTGGTAGACATATATAACCCCTGGAGTTAACACTCCGACAGGTGAACTTGTGGGAGACTAAGGGCTCTAAGGAATAAGGCCCTCGCCTTATTGTGCGCCCCTTAGAATCATCGTGAGAAACTGTCATAGTCTGCCCTCACGTGATCGTGGATCCTCTCGAACTAGGTAATCATTAACCTACAGTTCGAGCCACGGGGGGAGTGCTAGTAGGCTGTGGCAGGGTTGCTGTCCACACCTCTCTCTCAACCTCTCTGGAAATCATGTGCGGCCCCTTTACTCCATATGTGAGTCTGGTCGGCAAGCTATCGTCAGCCTGCATCATCAACAATCATGTCAGAACATGTCAATCACCAAATCATCAAATCAATGAAATATCACAATAAATAAATCAACCAAATTAGCACACTCCCTAACTCAATCCGGAGTCCAAGGGGTTCCACCGATGCCTCTGCATCATCAAGGTCCAAAACCCTGCACACTCAATAAAACTGAGTCAATAGCACCTGTCTACATCAAATAGTAAAACATCATTTCGTCTATCATAATGCATCATAATCAAGTATAAATGTTTTAACGTTAGAAAAGTCCAGATCACTTGCGAGCAAGTGTCCTCAAATAATAAGTTTTCTCAGTGCGCCAGAGCGGGATGTTACAACATTTTAATCCACTGAACCTCTGCACTGAACCAATCCTATGATTTTCTTTACTCCTTTGGGTCAGCTGACAATCACAGTGTCCACTACATCATCATGTTTTGGTCTATGTCATGTTTCTGCTATTGTGCCTCATTGTTCAATGGGAAGTATTTTCCTCGAGAGTCAGCCATCACAAACATCTTGTTTCAATACCCATGTCATTCCATGTTCATTTTATATACCAATTTACATATCCGTGTCAGTTTCATGTCGTTCATGGGGGATACATCAAGGCCTTCCTGTGACAAGTATATTCCTGTTGACCTCATCACATTATCTAGGAGCTAGACTTACAAACCAGTTAATACCTTAGGACATGTGTGCCTCAATGGCAAGCCTCCTCACATCTGACAGTGGGTTTACATCACTGGCCTTTGATTGGATGATTCCACGAATTTTCACTCATCCATTCACATTCATTGGAATGTACTAGAGTACCTTGGGAATCATTGACATCAATGGTGATTTCCCTCATGCATATTAATGGTTGACCTCATTGACCAGTAATCAAGTGGTTTTTGCCATGTTCAACATCAGGTCATCTATTCACATGGTTAGATTCATTCTACATCGAGATCGGTAAGAAGACCCTGGGTTGAGTCAACACTCTTGTATGTACTTTTCCGAGGTTGCAACACAATTTCTCTTGAACATTGACACATATACTGTCACATATATCCACTTTGTATTAGTCTGTGGCTATGTCTTGTCGTCCTGTAGATGCACTCTGTATTTTTCATGGCTACGACTAGCTCATATCATGGAAGTATAGATCGAAATTGTATCTTCAGTGTATCTTATGGCGGCCATACATTGAAAGTATTTATCACCCAAGCATAGCTATGTCTACCTTGGGTTTGACACATGTCATAATATTTGATTGATGGTTGTGTGTAGCTTCTTCCAGGTTCTCCAAGTCCATACCCTTTCTCTAAAAATTCTACAAAATACTTTAGTCATTAGTTTCCATATTCTAACTTCGCACTTTGGGGGGGCAATCTGTTACACATAAAAATTACTCACTTTGATGATGACCTATTGTTGTCATGACTAGTGTCGCAAATGTCACATTTTGTCCACAAGTGTCACAAAAATCATACTTCCATCTCACCCATGTCATGTCTCTAACGAAATCACAGGGACACTTATGACACCTTCAAAGACTAGTTGAAGAAGGAGAAAACATTTGATTAAGAGTACAAATATTTCACCATGGAAAAAACCACTAAAAAATCATTTTTGGATGGTAGTGCTCCCCTACCCACTGTCAGGGAGTGCCAGCGCTCCCTAGACTTCTTTGGGCGAGCGTTCCAATGATTTGTGCACCCTTTTGGGGAAGCGCTGGCCTTTTTCGCCAAATTTTGGGTTGTTGAGGAATATCAAGGATAAATCCCCCTCATCTCTAGAGTTGGTTCGATTCGGATATGAGGTCAAGGCTACATCTTAGGGAGGATCCACAACTGATGGAGTAGGATCCTTAACATATCCCATGAATCTCTAACGTGGTTGGGTCTCTCCAAGCTTATATAAAGAGGCCTTCTCATGGTGAAATAATGGATGGAGACATTGTAAAGCATCAAAGTTATGATCTCATAAGGGAGATATCATTGAGACATCATCATTTTGTGTGTGGATTATTTAAGCAAGGTTGTGGACAAAGAGAGTTTGGTGAATATGTTTCACCTACATCTATGGCTGCAAGCATTTCACTTTGTTTTCATTAATTTAAATCTATGCTTGGCATGTTTCCTTTAAAGTTTGTGTATGTTTCATGAAATTGTTTATGTTATAGATCCATTATGAAGATAATCATGGTAGAGTATAAAGTGTGTCTTTTTTTTCTTTCTCATTATTTTGCAGGACCTTATGAAGAACTTGGAGATCAATATCATCCTACATTGAGCAAGGAAAATCTTCGGTAAAAGGTATTTACCCTTCTTCCTTCTTCTTCTTTGAATAGTTTAGCTTCATGAAAAGGAATGTCAGTGTCCACAATAACACTCTTTTGTCTTGGTCATAGGGCTCTAGTATCCAAGAAGAAATCCACTTGTTTGCAGGGCAGTTCTCCTGTAACACACCTTCTTAAACATTTCCCTAGTATTTCAAATGTCTTAGAAGTGTTTTCCATGTGTTCTCAACAACCCATGTCTCCAACTGCTGCAGATCATTCCAGTGACAACCCATCAACAAACGATCATTAGGTTGGGGAAAAAAGGGTAAAGTCAGGATTCCTTGTTGGTTATGAAGGAAAATTCACTACACTTAACTTTTCCCTCATATGGATGAAGATTAAAAAATTTTGGAAGACATTGTTGTTTCTCAACAACAACCTCCAACTACTTTGCATGAGTCCAACCAAGTGTTGGTTGATGAAGTGGTCGTTCCAATACAATCGTCGGTCAATCCCACTATTCACTTGGAAAGTGAAGTGGATATCACTCAAGTTTTTCTTGTCGCTTCATATTTCTCTGGTGAAGGGGGAATTTTACCTAGTTTAATGGAACCCCCTCCAAGTACTGAGGTCATATTATTTGACTGGAATAGACTGGTAGAGCCTTGTCTTCCATCCTACATGCATTTCTAAATCATTGTGCAAGTTCACAATACAACCATACATCACACTAAAGTTGACAAAGGTTCTTATGTTAGCATTCTATCCTCAACTGCTTGCCAAGCTATGTGTTCTTCTCATCTTGTTTCGATTACCAATTATATATTGGGTTTTAATAGAAGATCCATTGAACCTTTAGAGATCCTTCCTCGACTTCCCATCACCTTACGAGGGAAAAAAATCTGTATTCATTTTATTGTAGTCCAAATACYCTTGGAACTTAATTTACTCCTTGGGTGGGACTATGTTTATAGTATGAAAGAAATCGTGTCCATACTTTTTCGAGTGATGTATTTCCATCATAATGGAAACATTATGACCATTGACCAAATTTTGTTCATTAGTACTAATTTGAYTGTTGACCAACTGACTTCCTTGACTGTTCCTTATATGAAAGTGATATCCCTGTCACCACAAGTTAATTATATGGAATCACATCCCATGCCTTCAACTACTAATTAGAAGGACCTTCTCACTATATGATTGACTTTTTTAGCCTTTGATTTGGTATTTGACATGGCAAACCCTTCAATAGGAGATTTGGAGACTGATATTTCCCCCATTATCCCTATTGAGTCTATTGATTTAAATTCCTTTAAGAGAATTGTTCTTTCATCCAATGAAGACCTCATGGAAGCCATGATCATGAACCATGAACCATGTTGTTTAACTTGTTCTTATACATTAGGTATCTAGTCATAGCCATGCTCTCAATGGGAGAGAGGCTTGTTTCTACGAGGAGGATGGGATAGGGTGTATTTCCTTTAATTTTGATATTATACGTTATAAAATTCTTTTGTGTTTTCTCTATCTTTCTCCAGGATTCACGAAAGATACTACAGCCCCAGAATTCACATCCATAAAGAATAACAGGTGTAACAAGAGTCTCAAAGAGGAGTTTCTTATTATCCCAACTCCAAAGTTCAACTAATTTACAATTGTTTTCAAGCCCATAATAAGCTTTACATCCCCCAATAATCATTTTCTCAATGCTATAATTCAAATTAAGCTTGTGGTGAATATCAACTCCAAGATATTTGTATGAAGTCACTTCTTCCAAGTTGTTGTTGTCATATACCAAGGTATCATAAGGGATGTTATTGGATTTAATAATCTTGACCTTAGTTTTATCAGTATTAACAGTCATACCCATATTGGAGAAAAAATCCATGAGGATTATTAGTTGGTTTTCAAGATCATGGGGACTCCTTTCCATAAGAATGATATTATCAGCATAAAGAAGAATATTGATGACTATACCAGTGAGAGTAGGGCCGGCACAACCTATTTTCTCCAAGCATTCATCTAATTTATCAATATATATGCCAGAAAGGGTAGGGGACAAGGGACAACATTGTTCGACTCTAATATTGCAGTTAATCTCTTTTGACCAACCCTTAGTGTTTTTAAACTTAGAAATAACATTCTCATACATCCTTATTGAAACATCACTCAACTCGAGAGGCACTTTTATCTCTTCCAACCTATTCCAAAGGTTTTTCCTAGGAACCATGTCAAAAGCTTTTCTAAAGTCAACAAAACAACAAAAAAGATTGGTTTTAGTATTGTGGAACTCCTTTGAAATGATCCTAAAGGTAACAAGATGGTCCATAGTTGAATGATATCTCCTAAACTCGGCCTGGCCTTTATCTTTTTTACTATGACTTTCTAGCCAAATATTAATCTTGTTTTCCAAAATAATTCCATAAAGCTTGGATAAAATCAGGCTAATCAGAATGGTCCTATAATTAGAGGGAATGTTTTTATCCCCATTTTTAAAAATAGGAACAATGAGGCTTTCCATCTAGGGTTTAAGGAAGCCCTACTTGACTTCTAAATTGAAGATCTTGTGTATGTGAGGAATAAGGATTGGCCCTTCGATTTTAAAAATTTCAGCCTGGTAGCCTTCAATGTCCTTAACTTTCTCATTTGCGAGTCGCTTAACCCCGAACTCTATATCATCTAAAGAAAAAAATTATTCCTTTGTAGGGACAATAGGAATGGTGTCCATGGAATTAGGGAACTCGTAAAGACTTTTAAGTTAGGAATTCCAGTCCGTTAAAGGAGTCCTATTATTTTCTTTAGTATTGCGTTTTAGAATTTGGCTCCAAAACTTCTTATGATCCAACTTGTATACTTGCGAAAGTTGCTCTTGCCTTTTATTGATATAGTATATTGTTTTCCTTTTAATTAGGGCTTTGTATGTATTGATCGTATCGAGTTTTAAGGTCTCATTAGAAGCATCCCTAATGGCTTTCCTAGCAATTTTACATTCTTTATCATACCAAGGGTTGGTTGTTCTATTATTCTTTTTATGGGACACCTCAAAAGAGAACTTGTTAATGGAACTTGTTAATTTTATAACATTAATGTGTAATATATTAATACATTAAAGTACGCATACATTGATGTGTAATATAACATTAATATAATATATAATAAACATGTATAAATTAAAATATTAATTTACATTAGTGTGTAATGTAACATATTAAATGATTTATAGATTAATAATGTAATGCATTAATTAAGTAATTACTATATTGATAATGTAATAATAAACTAACAAATTAACATAATATTAATACATTAAATAAATCAATAAGTACATTAAATGCATCAATAAATAGATTACTAAAGTATTAATACATTAGTAAGGTATTAATAAGCAAATAAAATAATATATTATTACAATGTTGTAATATATAAATTAAAATATTAATGCATTATGTATAATGTAACATATTAATTAATTAATGTCCCCGAGGTGTAGGATAGTCGGTGACAGAGTGTGTTGTTAAGCCACTCCATGATGTTAAAGTCACCGGTTCGAAACCTGCTGGGACAAAAAATCCAACCATGTTAAGGGTTAGTGTGGCTCAGGTCCGGTGCGATCCCCGGGTGATTTTGACGGCTTAAATGCCCCTGAGTCGCGGTTTCTCAAGCCACAGATTAATCGTAGGTCCTGCACAAATTAACAAACAAAAAAAAAACATATTAATTAATTAATACATAAATACATTTTTAACTAATACATTGTTAAATTAATCTAACAATATAGAAACATATAATTAATTAATAAATAATTAAATATTATTAAATAAATAATTAATACATTACATTATCAATTAATTAATACATTACATTACTAATATGTAATGTATTAATTTAATTAATTAATAAAGTATTACATTTAATTTAATAAATTAATGTAATAGTTTAATATTACATTAATTTAATATATAAATATTAAGTTAATATATAATAAAAATGTATAAATTAAAGTATTAATTGATTGATAAATGTATTAAAGTATTAATGTATTTAGTAATACATTATGTTAATGTATAATGTATTACGTTAATATGATTAATATGAATATAGTACATTAAAGTATTAATGTATAATGCACTAATATATCAAAGTATAAAAGATTAATGTATTATACATTAAGGTGTAATATATTAATACTTTAAAGTACTCATATATTGATGTGTAATGTAACATTAATATAATATATAATAAATATGTATAAATTAAAGTATTAATTTACATTAGTGTCTAATGTAACATATTAAATGATTGATAGATTAATAATGTAATGCATTAATTAAATAATTACTATATTGATAAAGTAATAATACACTAACAAATTAACACAACACAGTGTTAATACATTAAATAAATCAATAAATACATTAAATGCATTAATAAATAGATTACTAAAGTATTAATACATTAGTAAGGTATTTATAGGCAAATAAAGAAATACATTATTACATTGTTGTAATATATAAATTAAAGTATTAATGGATTATGTAGAATGTAACATATTAATTAATTAATACATAAATACATTTTTAACCAATACAATGTTAAATTAATGTAACAATGTAGCAACAAATAATTAATTAATACATAACTATATATTACTAATTAAATAATTAATACATTACATTATTAATTAATTAATAAATACATTAGTAAAGTATTAACTTTATCATATAGTAATTACTTAATTAATGCATTACATTATTAATCCATCAATCATTTAATATGTTACATTAGACACTAATGTAAATTAATACTTTAGTTTATACATATTTATTATATTTTATATTAATGTTACATTACACATCAATATATGAGTACTTTAAAGTATTAATATATTACACCTTAATGTATAATACATTAATATTTTATACTTTGATATATTAATGCATTATACATTAATACTTTAATGTACTATATTCATATTAATCATATTAATGTAATACATTATACATTAACATAATGTATTACTAAATACATTAATACTTTAATACATTTATCAATCAACATGTGTTAAGAACATGTGTTTCCTCTGGTCACAGGTTCAAATCCAGAGGTCATCTGAAGAGGTCGTGACCTTAAAAAAAGATTATTATTATTATTATTATTATTATTAATGTAACATATTTAAATATTCATAATTAAATAATACATTATTGAAGTAATAATACATTAATAAATACATTATTTAAGTATTAATTCATTAATAAATACATTACTAAAATACCAATACATTAATATACATTATTTAAGTATTAATACAATAAAACCTTAATTCACAATTACTATGGTTGAGTATGGTTGACGATGACCATGGTTAAGTTTGGTAGACCTTGATTGACTTTGGGAGTGAAAGGTTGGCTATTGTTGATCATGGTTGTTGTAACAACCTAAAAGTTCTAAACATCACTTTATTAATCGTAACCAAATTAAATCCTAACTGAGACAATTAACATCAACCATCGTCGGTCTTCGGAACTTCTTCCGTCGGGA
>ML813904.1:95465-125482 GCA_009831015.1 Picea engelmannii
AGGAGGCTTGCCGGGTGATGGTGATCGGCCTTCACTTGTTGACACTCTAGGCATTTGGCGATGAAATGGACTACATCGTGATTCATGCCTACCCAAAATAAGAGTTTCTTCATTTCTGTGTACATATTCTTCACACCCGGATGCGCACAATAAAGTGATCTATGGGCTTCCTTCAGTATGATGCTTCGAATATCCCCATTCTCAGGGATGTACATCCTTCCTTGATATCTTAACAATCTGTCTATTTCTATATTATATCCTTCATACTTTGGGTCTAACTGCCTCCCTCTCTGGAGGTTTGAAGTAACCTTTAAATACCAACTGTCTCCTAGTAGTTGTGTCAACACATGTTCCCTCAGACTGACCTTTAAGGTCACCAAGGAGAAGATACGTGGTCTCCTACTCAAGGCATCTACGACCACATTTTCCTTTCCCTTTATATATGAAATACCAAAATCATACTCACTCATAAACTCAGTCCATCGCCTTAGCTTGGAATTCAGATCTCTTTGAGTGAAGAGACGTTTTAAGCTTTGATGGTCCGTTTTGAGTTCAAAATTTCGCCCCACAAGATAGTGCCTCCAAAGTTTCAGAGCTAGCATTACCGCTGCCAACTCTAAGTCATGAGTCACGTATAACTCTTTGTGCTTCTTCAACTTCCTTGATTCATAAGATATCACTCCTCCATCTTGCATTAGCACGGCCCCCAATCCCTGTTTCGAGGCATCCGTGCAAACCATGAAGTCCTTTTCCATATATGTCACTCGTAGAATTGGCGCACTAGTTAGTAACCTCTTAAGCTCAATGAATGCGCTATCACATTCTTCTGTCCATTCACACCTGACCCCCTTGCGTTGATAAGTGGTGATGGGTTTCACTATTTTTGAGAATCCTTCCACAAATCTCTGGTAATAACCCGCTAGCCCCATGAAGCTTCTCACCTCATGTTCATTTTTTGGCACTGACCATTCCATAATGGCCTTTACCTTTTCTGGGTCCACCGAGATTCCTTCGCCGGATATGATATGACCTAAATAGTGGATCTCTTTCTGGAAGAAGGAACACTTCAATAGCTTCCCATACAATTTGTTCTCCCTAAGGAAAGACAACACTATTCGCAAGTGTTCCTCGTGTTCTCCTTCATTCCTGGAATAGATGAGAATGTCATCCAGAAAAACTTGTACAAAACGGTCTACGTACTTCCGGAATACGCCGTTCATGAGGCTCATGAATACTGTTGGTGCATTGGTCAATCCAAAAGTTACTACAACAAACTCGTAATGTCCAAACCGAGTTCGAAAGGCAGTTTTTTTGGGATATCCCCTTCCTTAATCCTTAACTGATGATATCCAGATCGCAAATCTATCTTTGAGAATATCGTTGCTCCTTTCATCTGATCGAAGAGGTCATCTATTTACGGCATTGGGTACCTATTTTTCACTGTAGCACGGTTCAAGTCCCTGTAGTCTATACAGAGTCGTAAGGATCCATCCTTCTTATTTACAAAAATTACCGATGCGCCCCAAGGTGACACACTGGGCCTTACTAGCCCTAAGTCTAGTAACTCCTTCAACTGCATTTGCAATTCACAAAGTTCTGGTGCCATCATTCGATACGGAGTCTTGGATATTGGTTCTGCACCAGGTTTTAGCTCAATAGTAAAATCAAGCTCCCTCTCAGGAGGTAACCCTGGTAACTTGTTTGGGAAAACATCTAGAAATTCTGACAATACCGGATACTGATCTAATGAGGGTCCTTTCCTTTCACCCACTGCTTCCACTACATACAGTTGACACCCTTGCCTCCATCATCGCTTGACCTTCATAGTTGATATAAAGCGTAATGACACTTTTCTCTGTACACCCTGGATCACTATTGGTCTTCCTTCGTCATCAATACAAAGCACCCTCTTTGCGAAACAGTCCACTAAATCTCGATGAGATGCTAACCAATCCATTCCAATGATTAAGTCATATGCTCCAAGAGTAGTGACGTATACTTTCAGCCTGGTAGTGCACACTCCTAGGTCTACTATGCAATTATCGATGCTAGGTCCTACAACTTGCTTTTCCCCCAAAGCCATCTCGACTTGTGTAAAGTCATCATGCTCGTAGGCTGCCAGCCCACTCTTTTCTAATGCAGATGGTGAAATGAAACTATCTGTCGCACCAGAATCAAACAAAATCTTAACATTAATATGATTTAGCGTACCTGACGACTCCACTATGGTGGATTGATGTTCAGCCTGGCGATTATTAACCACTGCGTAGATCTGGTGGTTGCTACTTGACCTCCCCATTGGTGCCTTTCCTTCTCTGTGCACAAACCGTGATTGTAACTCTAGACAGTCCCATTCGTAATGGGGTCCTTCGCATCTCCAACAGGAAATACGAGATTGAACCGGTGCACTATTAGGTGACTGATTCCTAAATGAGTTCCTTCCCCTGGAACCTCTGCCTCTACTAGTTGTTCCCCGAGATGGTCGTGGCCCTGTCTGCACCGTTGGCGATGAACGAGATGCTGCACTAGCTGCCATTGAAATCCCTGCATCTACTGTCCCTGGCACGACTCTGTTACCATAAGGTGGTGGCCTCGAGCCCCCTCCCCTAGGAAATGTCCTCGGGGTCTTTCCTACCAATCCAGGGCAATGTGGAAATGTCGATCTGGTACCCCCTGTTAAGTTCATGTGTTCCTCCGCATAACGCACACTTTCTACTGCCTTCGCTACTGAAGACGATTTCCACATCCGCACAATAGCTCTTATCTTTGGGTTCAATCCATAAACGAAGCGCTCTGCCTATCGCTGGTCATTGTCCATATATGAAACATACTTGACCAACTCCATAAACCTGATCTTGTATTCTTCTACAGTCCTGTTTCCTTGTACTAAGGCATGAAATGCCCCTACTTGTTGTTCCTCGTAGTATGCTGGAAGATACTTCCTTTGGAATCTCTCCTCGAAAAGTTCCCAAGATATTGTGTCTGGGGTAAGGTGTAGTTGTCTTTCCAAGTTTCCCCACCAATTCAAGGCGCTATCTCTTAACTGGAAAATTGTGATTTTTTCCTTCGAGTTGGACGCATAGTCCCTTAAGGCAAAACACCTTGTCATGCCTTCCAAACATGCTTCCGTGCGTTCACTGGCGCGACCTCCGAAAAACTCCGAAAGTTTGATCTTATGCAATTCTCGCGTGATGTCTTGAGGTGGAAATTCTCCCCTTGAGTTCCTTGATACTTCTGGATTACCCATCCCAGATGGTGGGAGTTCCACTTCAGTCCCTGCTGGTTGGCGCCCCTTTAAAGTCTCGTTAATGGCCTCCAACGAGCGCAGTATGAGGGCTAGTTCGGGCGATGGTGGTGGTGGTGGTGGTGGTGTCGGTGGTTCCCGTGACGATGCTCCCCTTCCTCGACCCCTTCGAGTCCTAACCATCTTGTTTAACTTAACCTGCATCACCCCAAAGTTATCAGGGTGAGTTCCAGGACGTTTCAAATTGGTGCTACTTAAACTTAGAAACAGGGTTGGGTGTAAGTTTTCTTTACTTGTCTGTAAACAGAGATTACTCCATCAGAGGAATTGGCTAGGTTTGGGTTAGGATGAAGTATCTAAGCTTGGTTAACGTCGAATTTTAAGGCAGATTAACCTTACACTAAATAAAATAATTAATTTTAAAATTATTATTACACTAATTTAACCGAAATTAATTTTACTTTAATTTATACTAACTTAATCTTATATATATATATATATATATAAATTATTTATTCTAAATTATTTATTTTATTTTAAATTATTTTTAACACTCTATATTATATATATAAAATAATTGAACATATACCCAAGGGTTCGGGCACGCATGGGTTCCACGTGCTCGTCTGGCTTTCATAAGCTCCCTCGTATCTAACCCCCAATTTCTACACCTGTCAACCCTCCAACTCTCTACGCGTTCTTCCTCTGTCCCACTTTCGCATCCGCTGGGACTTTCCTTACATCCGTCTTTGTCCACCACAGATCTGCCTCTACTATGCTCAGAGGTTTTCAGAATCTCCCTTGCCATGGCTCACATCCTTGCCATTGTTCTGAGCACCTTACTAGTGTTGGTTATTACTGTATATGCTCTAGTTTGTTCTGCAAAAACAGAGTATATTGATGAGGCTACTGACAAGATCCAGGACCTGGAGTCTAGTTTCCTTCAATTGTTGGGAACCAGTCCCCTGTCTGTACATTTTTTGGAGCTCGTCCTTAGTTATAGTAAGAGGTATGATTCAGTCCGCATGTTGTGCATAGTTTCAGTACCTTCATGAAGAACGCGGGGTTATTCATATCAAGAAATTGCATAAACCTTCCTTACGTGGTGGTATTAAATAGTGCTTTCTTCCTTTGAAACAAAATGATTTTCTTGTAATTCCAGCCCTGTATGGATTTTGGGTATTTTTCTTTCAATTTATTTCGTTTATCTTTATAAATTTATTCGTCTGTGCATAGGCATGTTGTTATACGTGTAAATATATCTAGTTTTATGGGTATACAGGATCATTCACATTCCACTCATCTGAGCCGAAGCAGCCCTTTAGATCCCCACGGGATTCACTATCGAATGTCCCAATCCACAGGCCTTATCTTCCCTCGTCACGGCCTCTGCACCTACCGTGACTTATCCCCGAATCTATATCGGGATTCGGGGTTTCAGACTTTTTGCTGTCGCGAATTCCTTACCTCTCCAATCCCCGATTCGCGATGAGATTCGTCTCTATGGGCTAGCCCCTACTGGCTATACCTTGGTCTATATGACCGCTCTCACAAGACCGTTACCATATACCTTCCTATCGGGATTTTGTGTTTAACTTTCCCTATGGGTTCTTTTCTTCGTTAGCCCCTTCGCTACGAGCTTGGTCCATATGACCTGCCTCCGTGACCATAGTCTTATCCCTTATGGGGATTTTGGGCTTCACAAAACTGAAAAGTGTAGGACTTACGTCCTCAGGATCCCCGATCCTCCGATCTCCGATGCCACCTGTCGTTAACTCCCGGCAAGGTTGGACCTTCCAACACCTGTCCTATGTTGTACCCTTAACTCCATCGGGAAATAGCATGTCGGAGGTTCGCATTTTCAAATGCACTCCTTCACAAACCCTTCCTAGCTCCGAACCTCGATATGCAGTGACACTTGTCCTCCACTGAAATGCTATGGTTGTGGGACCCATCGCGTTTTGGGATTTCACGACTTCTCCGATCGTGATTCCTTCATATGCAGGAAACCCAAAATACCAAACCCCGAACTCTTTCAGATACTCGGACACGTGTCCCTCGGATCAACGGTTATGACGGTGTCGAGAAATCGCAAATCGCGATTTCGTTGCGCGAGTGTTTCACTACTCTAGAACTCCTGATATCCCGAACTCCGAACTATCCAGGATCCCTCAGCACGCGTCCTTGTTGATGGACGGTCATGATCGCCCCTCGCTGTTTCGGGGTTTCGGACTTTGTGATTTCGAAATGCAAAGGTTTTGTGTCCATGAAATCCCCAATACGCCGATTCTCGATTTTCCAATGGGGCCAACCGCCGATGGTTCTTGATGGCTTCCACCTGTCCCACAGATGGACAGCTCTGATTGTATCGGGAAATCACGGATCGTGATTCCTTGACGCAACGGTTCTATACTCCTAAAATTCCCGATGGTAAAATCCCAATTGCTCCCCAGAACACTGACACGTGTCCTGCCGAGATCAACGACTAGGATCCGTTCTCGAGATTTCGAGAACCTCAAGGTCTCGATTCTTTGGCTTTACAAAACCCTGATGACTTTGATATCCCGATGACTCTTTAGGGACTCCTCCTCTGTGGGCTAAGACTTAAACCCCGCGCAAATTTTTGAGATGTAATGGCTGACAGGATTTCGCCCGATATCTGACGGCTTAGATCCGTTCTCCTGCAGAATAGGTGGCTTCTCCTTTGGGATAATGACTAGTTGCATGAAACTCTACGCGGTGTAAAAATTTCTGTGTTTGGCACGGTTAAAATTTATATGGGCCTATTGTTCTTCGAGATTGTTCGTTATTTAAAATTTTACTGAGACTAGTACAGGCAACTAGTTTACACTGTTCCCGCACGATACAAGTCTTCTAAATTTCCTTTTTCCGACTGCGGATTGGCAGTTCCTCATTTAGGTAAGTTCGAGGTGAAGTAGGCCTTTTCAAGTTCTTGCAAAAGTCCTATTGCATTTTATATAGTATAATTCATGTAGTTATGGAATCTTGCCAACTTCAAGCCTTCCATAGAAGCTTCCTTCGACACTTCCATCGATTTCAGGTGTCTAATTTGCCCGAAACTTCATTGACAAGTATTGCTTAATAAAATTAAGTTATCTTCTTTGTTTTTCGTTCTTAATAGCTTTATTAGGCTACTTTAATGGTAGTCATTTCGTTGGAAGTGATCCTTCAGCTATCTGGTTTGCTGCCACTTAATTTAAAGGGCGTTCCATTGAATATTCAGACTAAAACTGTAGTAACCATACGTAATCCAGTTACAGGATATTGCCTAAAGCAGTTGCTTGTGATACATCTATGAGATCATTTGCTTGGATAATGAAGGGATACTACCTAAGTATATTTTCGGGTACTATATCAGTCATATTGGGTCAAACTGAATGGGTTTTGTTTGTAGTTTAAGCGTGGCTGGAGTTAACATTCTGGGTCTTTGGCCCTTAGGCCCAAATTTCAAACTAAGATGCTCTGATACCATATGTAACAACCATATATTTCTAAACATCATTAATTTTCATAAACATTTTATTTCGTAAACTGAAACAATAACCTCTTAGCATAATAGTGATTCTTATAACAACAACTTCAGTAACTTAGATTTATCAATAAATACTAATTTCATGGCAGAAAGAAATAAATACATAACTTAACAAAGTACCTAGTTCTGATGCTAATTGTCGTTGCCTCTGTGCCTTGCTGCTACCTTCCTGCTACCTGCTACTAGATCAACCCTGCCACAAACAGGAAAATAACTGCCCAAAACTACTTTCCTCCCTACCAACTAGGAAAACTACCTAGCTCCAGGATATCTACAGATATCCTGACCCTCTGTTCCCAAAACCTCCAGCAACTCAGTGCCTCCCATGATCAAAAGCCACAGTGCCCAACTCTGTGCTCACAGCAGGTCCAAAAGTCCTCAGAAAATCTCTCCTCTCGAATGATCCTCCCATCCACCTTCCCCCTTTCCCTTATTCCTCCTTCACTGACTCATGCAGTTACTCCTCCAGCCACCCTCCATGCCTGTCCCTTCTCCCCCTTAAATATTTTATCTTCTCGGGATTCATAGGCTCCCTCTCTTCATACGCAACCATTTTTTTAACATTTTTCATTGATCTTTTAAATTTATTTCTCAGGTCATTAAATGTGATCTGCAGTCAGTGTATTACTTAATTAATCACAATTATGTTCTTTAATTAATTTTACTTTATCATATTTAAATATTTATTTAACTAGGGTCGTTACAATTTAAAAGGTCAAATTTTTTTATTTGTTTGGAAACAGGGATATCACATATCACATAATCTACAACACTACTACCTAGCCGATGAATACAGGTCATTTGGTTGGAGTTTGGCCACTTCATTACTCCATTGCAAATTATTAGGTCTTGAGAGTTGTAGAGCTTGACCAACTCAATACCAAACAAATTCTCAATTAGGTCTTCAGAGCTTCTTTTGTAGCTATTAGATAAAATAAGGTCCTCATCTAGCCATAAAGGATTATGGTTGGAGTCATCAATTGAAAGAGTAGCTTGTTTAGTTTCATTTCTACCATTAAAGTCTCCTAGCAAGAATATATTACCTTCATTTTTCAAATTATAAATATCTTGTTCTAAATTATTATAGGGACAATTTTTATCTAGATTATTTTTCTTAGAAAAAGTAGAATTAATAGGTGGAAAATAACAAATTGGTATATACATCTTCTTAGCATTCATGTCTGAAATTTTTATCCAAATGTATTGATTAAGAGGGTCAATATTATGAAGTTGAATGTGAGGAGAAATGTTTTTTCTAATATAACAAGCTATGCCTCCTATCCCTCCACGGTGGGATTTTTTGTTCCATGCCGACCACAAGACAAATCCTTCCATGTTAGGGACCTTAGAGTCCTCATGCTCCCAAGTTTCATCTAGACAGATAATATCAACACCACTCGGGATCCAACTTATCATAGGACCTTTGTGCCATGGAAAGCCACAACAATTCCAAAAAGGGATCCCAAGTATCCCAAATTCTTATGTATTATTATTCTTTTGGTCTATATCCCTAATAATAGCTTTTCGATTTCTAATCATTGGCCATTTTCCTTCTTTTGTGGCTTCTTTTACCTTTTGAAATTCCTTCCTTAATTTGGCTTGGTCTTCAGGAATGAGGTCTTCATTTATAAATATTTTCGACCCTTTTAAGCTCGGAGATTTACTAAGTATGCTATATTTATGGTCATTACAACTTACTTTGACACGGACCAACATATCTTTGAGATCAATTATTTTTCCTACCCTCTTTGCTTCTATGAGGTAAGTTGTATCAATTTGTGATTTATCTTTTAATTCTTCTTTTACTATCGCTAGTGTATCCTCCTCTTGTTGTTCTTTTATACCAACAATTATGAGGTTCAAGGCTCTTTTGTTACGTTCATGGTCCAATTCGATTAGCTTATTCATTTCCTCTTTGATGGGTTTGATATCCAATTTGTTTTCCATATTACTGAGGGTCAAATTGTTGGTTAGTTTTTCTTCTATCTCTTTAATCCTATCTCTCAAGTTGTGATTTTCTTCAACCCCTCCTTGGGTTGATTGTTTATGTTTTTCAATTTCTTGAATTCTATCCTTCATTGTCTACAATTCACTCTTGAACCCTAAGAATCTACCCTCTATTTGAGTTTGAATGGTATCTTTAATTTTTTTATCAATCATTGCCTCTAGCTCTATTTTGAGTTTTACGTCTCTTTCTTCACTCCTTTTTTCTAATGTTTCTAACTCTATTTGGATTTTGGCATCTCTTATCTTTTTTTTTTTTGTTAGGGTGAGTTTTTGGAATAGGTGGTGGAGTGCTCATATTGAAAAGAAGAGAAAACAGATGTAACAATTATTATTATGGATTGACTTTATCTCTCAAATCAACTTTTACATATGAAACTTAAAATAAATAAATAAATAAAATATATTAAAATTAAAATTGAATCAAAGTAAAAAGTGAATCACCTCATCTGAGATATCCAAATGCTCAACCCTTTGAAGAAGCCAAAAAATAATTTTTGAAGACTACAGAGAAGTCAAGAGAAACTATAGAGATTGTTCTGAGTAAAAAGGTAAAAACTATAAAGATTATTTCCGTTCAACGAGAGATCTAGTATTCTCGTTCCAAACAACAGAGAAATATTAATTTCAAAACTGCAGTGAAGTAGTATTCTCATTCAAAACTGCGGAGAAATATTATTTTCATTCAGTTAATGTATTAATTTAATTAATTAATTAATGTATATTGTAATGGATTAATTTAATAAATTAATGTATATTGTAATGTATTAATTTAATTATTTAATAAATTAATACATTTAATTTAATAAATTAATGTAATAGTTTAATATTATATTAATTTAATATATAATAAAAATGTATAAATTAAAGTATTAATTGATTTATAAATGTATTAATGTATTTAGTAACACATTACATTAATGTATAATGTATTACATTAATGTGTAATGTATTAATACATTAACCCCCGAATGGGGTGCCATGTCAAGCGGGGAGGACAAGTGGATACAAGTCGGGCAAAGCCATAAATAATGGCCACCAGCTCCCATCTCCTCACCATTAAAGATGGGAAGGAGCCCGTGCAGCCATAACGAGTGGACGAGGCCTCTCAACCGAGTGAGGAGGATGACACACCAGTGCACTAAGAACTTAGCTTTAATGTCCAGAGTTGTCACACTCACCCTCACCCTTATCAGTTGCCTGGATGGTTATTCAATGCATTTGCAAATTGAACGGCCAAAAGCTGAGCCTCCAGAGTGTTGGAGAAGGGATAACCTTCCAGCTGGTATTTCGGCCATAGCTTGGCTCATTCACATGCCAAGAGCATGAGGACGGCCTCGCGGAGGCGCAACATGGTATGCTTATGAATCCTGTAGGAAGGGACAGAAAAAATTCGAAAAAGCATCGACTCTTGCGTCCAGTCGGAGAACCAGGAAGCACGAGAGACTTTGAACGCCTCCCATGGAATACGTGGAGGAGAATGTTCTGGATGAACCCATCCAGGATTATCCAGAACATCTCCTTTTCACTGTCTCGGACAATCGGAATCCCCCCACTAGTTTTGGGAGCGAGGCCAAGCTTCCAGCTCCAGGAATCTCACACAATCGCACAGAGGATTATCCGGTAGAGGATTCCACAATTTTCTACGTTAAGGAAGAGATTTTGGACAGTACATACAATAAGGCTAAACAAACAAGCGGAGTACCTCCAGAGGAAGTAGCACAGTAGGACAGGCAGCCAACACACCAGGTTAGTCGAGCAAATGAAGGTATGGAGGAGACTCATGCACAGAGGCCACCTCCTGATGGCCACGCGGCCCCTTCAACACCCACAGGTCAGAAGGTCCACGTGCACTCACATGATCTTCTTTCTTCTCGGCCCGAAGAACTCCAAGGTTCTTCTATTTCCCTATCGGGAAATCTGCACCCCACAGATTCTCTTCAGCGCGACCCCCCTTTGTCCACTTGTTAGGAAATTGGAACTCGCAACTTTGCAAGTTTACGGTCGATCACGGGGCTCTCCAATCCCCGAGACCCAATGGCTAGTCAACGCTGACTTCTTCCGGTACCTATCGAGACTTCTGCTCTATCGTGATTTCGCAACTCGCGATGTCATGTACCTTGAATCGCCGACTCCCGATACCTGCTGTGCCGAATCTCCAATATGCACATGTGAATTGACCTTTCCACACGCCATCACTTCGATCGAGATTTCAGAAATTGCGGGATCGCGAATCTTGATGCCAAAGGATTCAGGACTTACCTTTTCCTGATCCCCAACACTATGCCACTTGTCCTCCACTATATCCTACTATGACCCACACGACTCTCCTGTCAGGATATCGCGGGTCACGATTCCAAGTTGCAAGAGTTTCTTACCTTCAAAATCCCCGATATGCCGAACTCCGACTCCTCGAAATCTCCTGACACGCGTCCTCACTGATGGATGGTTCTGGGCTTATCGGGATATCACGGATCGTGATATCGCAATACTCGTTGCACAAAGTTCGATCTTTGACTTGTGAATCGCCGATACGCAATGTCACGTGTAGATCTGACGGTCCCTATGACTTAGGATCTATGACTCTGGCCCTCCTGAGCTTCAAACCTTTTTTTCACACTTACACTGTAGCCTCCTCGCACCTCCGTGAGATCCAACGGCCCACGAAACTTCGTGAAATCTCCTCCAATGATTTCGTTCGTCCATTCTCCCTTTGATGATTCTATGAAATGAAGAAATGTCTCGTCCACGAGACTTGTTCATATGCTCGCCAACCTGCGACGCCCTTGCAACTTCAAGTCGCACTTATCTAAGTTGTTCTTCAGCAACATAGAGGCCTATCCTTTCTGATCTTTCCACAGTTACTCGATCTCTTCGAAAGAGAGAACTCTTTGTACGCACTCCTTGAGGAAATCCTTCAACCTCGATGGAGAGTTGAAGTTTCTCGACTCTGCGCACTCCTTGCAGCAGTAGTCTTTCAGTGCTTTACTCAGAATCACAACTCTGAGACTTCGTCTAACCAGCGCCTGCCTTGCATGGCTCCTATGCCCAACTACACTTCTGGGATGGATGAGAACAAAAATTATCTCTAACCGAACCCTTCTGTCAACACACTCCTTGCGGACAAATTCGACTGCACTCCTTGCAGGAATTCACTGGCTCAAAATAGAGAAACAATTGAAACTAATTCCTTGTCCACTTCAGACTTCAATTCAACCATGAAATCATATACACAACATATAAAAGAAAATGTATAACAGGAAGCAAAAATTCTTGAGCATAACATCAATACACAGAGAAACAAAACAAACCATGAATTTGAATCAAAACTTTCTTCTATTAATTCAAATGTTTGTACATGGGTGTTATTCATACAATTCTCTGCATGCTCTCTTCTGCTTCTTCTCAATGCTCTGGGGTTATGTTACAATGTACAAAGGGGGGTGTCTATATCCATTTTCCCTCTTGGACTCTAAAGCTATCAAATCTAGAATTAAATTCCTATCTAACTGCATTAAGTATATTAAATGTCAACTATCTACTAAGGATGAGAGCTATCCGCTCAAGGTCCATTACAATACACAAAGGAACCTCCTCTTAAATGATTCATTTAAGATCACACAACAATCCGAAAGCATTTTCAAAATTTTGTACTGGCTTATCCATCTGTCTCCCGCTCCATGCTGGCTCGCTTGATGTGCTGGCGATGCTCCTGCATCATACTCCTCGACTTGAAAATTTTTATGGGCTCCTGTCCATGAGCTCCTGCACAGTATGTCCATGCTTTTTAATTTCCGCTTCAGTCTGCCAGCTGGCATCCTCAACTGGATGATTCTTCCACTTGACCAGATACTCATAGTATTCTTTTCTCCCGGTCTTCTTACCCACTCTCTTGTCTAGTATGCACTCCATCTGCGACTTCTCTACAATTGGCAATTATTTCATCCACTGGATCACTGGCTCCTCAGTTCCAATCTCTACTTCTCCAGCCCTGTATGGGTATAAATCTGTGACTTTAAATATCAGAGATATCCCGATGCCATCCGGAAACTCGATCTCATAAGCATTTTCTCCGAATTTTCTCAAGACCTTGCATGGCCCGATTTTCTTCATTTTTAGCTTATTGTATGTTCCCCTTGGGAACCTTTCCTTTATCAAATGTGCCAAAACCAGATCACCAACTTCAAACTGAAGTTGTCTCCGATGTTGATTTGCTTTGCACTTATACTCCTGGTTTGATTTCAGTAGTCGCTCCTTCACCTTACTGTGAAGTTCTTTCATCGCCTCAGTGAATTCTTCTGCACTAGCGTTGCTAGTAGCAGTCCGTTCTAAATCCCTCAGTTCAAATAATCCTATCGGTTGTATCCCATACACAACCTAAAATGGACTCTTCCCTGTGCTCCTGTTCACTGAGTCATTGTATGCAAACTCTACCCGTGGTAATACAATGTCCCAACTACTATGGTGCTCCATCACCAAGCTCCTCAGCAAGTCTCCTAGACTCCTGTTGACCACTTCCGTTTGTCCATCTGTTTGAGGATGATAAGAAGAACTAAACTCTAAGTTAGTTCCCATCTTCTTCCATAAGGTTCTCTAGAAATGCCCTATGAATTTAGTGTCCCTGTCCGAAACTATGCTTTTCGACAATCCATGAAGTCGAATGACCTCCTTGAAAAATAGATTTGCGATGTGGGTCGCATCGCTAGTCTTCTGGCATGGAATGAAATGTGCCATTTTTGAAAACCCGTCCACCACCACAAATATGGAATCAACACCTCTTTGTGTCCTCGACAAACCCAATACAAAATCCATGCGTATGGCTTCCCATGGCCTCTCTGGTATGGGAAATGGTTGATAAAAACCTGCATTCTTCTTTCTTCCCTTGGAATGATGCAAAATTCGACATTTGTCAATGAATATCTTGACATGTGCTCGCATTCCTGGCCAAAAGTATGATTCATTCAGCTTCGCGAATGTTTTGTCATGGCCAAAATGTCCTGCTAATCCACCACTGTGCTTCTCTTTCAACAAGTTCTCCCTCATGGAGCATTTCAGAATACACAGTTGATTGCCTTTGAACAAAAATCCCTCCTAGATCATATAGTCTATCCAAGGTATTCTATCTCTGAGAACTGGATTCTCAGTTGCTTCATACGCTTCTGCAAAATCTGCATCTCCTGCGTACATGTCCCTGAGATTTTCAAAACCCAATGCTTTTACTCGGAACTCCTGCAACAATAAACACTTTTTGCTCAAAGCATCAACCACTTTGTTAGCAGTACCAGAAATATGCTTAATCACGAACGTGAAATTATGCATATACTCTACCCATTTTGCATGTTTCTGATTCAACTTCTCCTGTTGAGTCACAAATTGTAAAGCATGATTGTCACTATACAAAACAAATTCTTTCGGGATCAAGTAATGCCTCCACTTCTTCAACGCCTGTATGATAGCATAAAATTCTTTATCATACGTGGAGTATTTCAATTTCACCTCATCCAGATTCTCACTGAAATATGCAACTCGTCTGTCTTCCTAACTCAAAACCGCTCCTATGGCAAACCCGCTTGCATCACATTTCCCCTGAAATGTTTTCTGAAAATCCGGCAACACCAAAAATGGTTGTTTCGTGATCTTCCGCATCAACAAATTGAAGCTCTTTTCAGCCTCTGCTGTCCAGTGAAAAGATTTATGCTGCTTCTTCACTGTGTCCATCATTGCTACACTGATTCCACTGAAATTCCTGATGAACCTCCGGTAGAAACTAGCTAAACCATGAAAACTCCCCACCTCAAAAATATTTCTCGGTGATGGCCAATTCTTGATTACTTCCACCTTATCTGGATCCATCCTCAACTCATTCGTTGAGACAACAAAACCCAGGTAAATGAGTTATGTCTTCATAAATGATGACTTCTTCATATTAATCAACAACTTCTCCTGCTGTAGCTTCCTCATCACAATGGACAAATGCTTCAGGTGTTCAGTCTCCGATTTACTGTAAATCAGTATGTCATCCAAATACACGATGACAAATTTTCCGATGAATTCCCTCAGGAATTCATTCACCAATATCATAAAAGTACTTGGTGCATTCGTCAAACAAAACGGCATGACCATCCATTCATACAGTCCTTCATTAGTGTTGAATGTTGTTTTCCACTCATCGCCTTCCCTCATGCGAATATGGTGGTATCCGTTTTTCAAATCAATCTTTGAAAAATACTTTGCCCCACTCAGGCAATCCATTAGATCATCCATCCTCGGTATTGGAAACCTGTACCTGATGGTTATCTTGTTAATCTCCTTTGAGTCGATACACATTCTCCAACCTCCATCGTTTTTCGGACTGAGTACTATCGGAACAACACACGGGCTCAAACTTTCCCTAACCAATCCTTTGTCCAATATCTCCTGGACCTGCCTTTTAAGCTCTTTTTTCTCTTGCGGCGTCAACCTATACGCAACTTTATTCGACAAACTGGCTCCTGGTATAAGGTCAATATGATGAATCACACTCCTCATCGGTGGCAACGAACGAGGTAATTCGTCCACTATGATGTGAGCAAACTCTTCCAACGGTTCCTGAACTTCATCTGGTAAATCATCCACTCTTGTTCTAGTCTGAACGATCCTCGGCTTTCTGACCACATGTAACGACCCTCCGCATTACGACAACAACGCTGATAACATGTGCAATTTTTTTTTTGTGTTTACGGTGTGTGCGCGCGTGTAGGAGGGGAAACAGACACACTGGACTCTACATCGCCACCCGACGACTAACAAGATGCAACCACGACAATCACAACAAGAAGACGCAAGGCGCACAACCAGTAATTGCAAGAAAATACTACCCAAGACAAAGGCGCCCCACAATATATTCAACAATAAACGACATACTGGATTAGGTACCGTACTAACACAGAAGGTAGAATCCATGGTAGTAGGTTTTACTATTTCTACACAGGAAAGTAGGGCGTTTAATATTAGTCCTCTGCTCCAGAGAGAGAGGAGGTCAGATAGGCTCCTGGCCGACTGCTCAGGCAGAAACTAGTAATCCCCTCAGGTGTGTCGCAAGAGTGGAAACCCTACATTTAAAGGGCCCGAGACTCTTGATACGGCACAAGATTCCTTACACAAAAATCACACACACCGACTTATATACTTGGCTACAAGAGGGTGGCTACATCCCACCCGACACAACAGTCCAACACACGAAGGGGTTATCAACCAAATACAACTGACTACAATGAACAACAACCCTCGTTTACTAACTCAGAATACTCTATTTTGCTCAAATCAAGGTTATTACACCATATATGTTTATTAATGACAATAACGATTACAATAACACTGCCATGGAATAGTACACACCTTACCTTTAATCACATATCCGGGCCATGATTTGCAATTACAAACCTCTTATATGCTACAACTGAAAAATTTCAATGACCTTACATGATAACAACATTGCAATAAACATGAGGAGCTCACAATTCGATGTCATCAATGATCATGAATTTCAATGATAATGCATTAATAACAACGACCTTCCCTTCTGTAAGTTATCTACAAAACACTACCCTTTATATTACGCTGCAAAAAATCCTCTTACTTATTTCAGAACAATATAAAACCATGGCGTTACCTTTACATATCACCTTGACCTTATACATTTCAGTCATCATACATTACTGATTATCGTATCAAATTACATTGCTCATAACAGTAAAATGTTAGTAATATTTTTACCATACACCCTTACCCTACTGTCAATATATAAAAACAACATCATATTGATAAATAACATCATGTTTAAAATAAGAATTTGACATCATAATAAAAAATGACAATACATAACAATAACAATATTAAATGGACCCTATTAAAAATAACAATATTTAAAAAGGACATTATATAAAAGTAACAATATTTAAAACTGCCCAAATTTAAAAACAACAATATATAAAACCACCTCATAATTATATATCATCGTGACACTAACATTATTAATTTAAAAGCAATAATATTATCCTTACCTGATTCATATGTAACATTAACAATATTAAATTGACCCTATTTAAAAATATCAATATTTAAAAAGGGCATTTTATAAAGGTAACAATATATAAAAATGCCAACATTTTGAATGACAATATATAAAATCACATCATAATTATATATCATTGTGACACTAACGTTTATTCATTTAAAAGTAATAATGTTACCCTTACCTGATTCAGCAAAACTATCATTGAATTCACCTTTATTAAAAATAAAACACAACACCGTTCTTTAAACCAATCACGCCGAGAGCGCAGCCAGAATCGCTGGTTTATCAAAAGTGGAATTAAAAGTTTTGTATCTTTTATTTAAAATATTTTAAAAACAAAGTCATCACAGCACCGTTATTAAACCCATTCCGCTGAGGGTGCAGCTTCGGTACAACGGCATTAACCTATTAATAATCGAAAGAAATCTGCATAGAAGAATGCAAGGGCGAAGGACCAAGCCTCGAGATTCACGCAGGACACTTGGTCAGTAAGACAGAGAATCAGTCCATCCGTCATTTGAGGCGCAAGTGGGAAGGGATCTCTCACGCTGCTAGCTGAGGTCAAAAGCAACTGGTAAAAAGGAAGACTGTGAAGGTGGCCAGAATAACTCAGAGATCAAGAAGGGAGCCGACGCTGACATAGCCTTTACACTGAATCAGAATTTAGGGTTCCGACAGTCATGCATGCAAACGAAAAACAAATCTGAATGAAATACAAACTCAACGCCAGTGATAAAGACGAGGCAGGTTAGCGATTTAAGAGCTGGTGCTAGTTTTCAGGGATGGCCAGCTAGATCTTTTATTTTATCTATACAATAGCTTTGTAATTAAATACAAGAAATTCACATTTTATTAATATTAAAAACAATTGAGCAACAACTACCAGGTCAGAATTCACCAGGTTGACACCCCCTTTTTGTTCACAACACAATCTTTAAATGGTAGGGGCCCGATTTTTAACGGTGAAGGGAGATTTATACGCATAGACACCAGGGTGCAGAATGGGGTTTACACCAAGTGAAACAACCACAACGAATTTACCAATTACGATCGTAACAAAAACGCCCATTAAAACAACACAGTCATAAATAAAGGCCGTCACCACCAACACCGTCATATTATGCCATTAAGGGTTACATGAATGTCGTCCATGCTCAGGAGCGGGCATGTAAGACGCAGACTGAGGTTATCAATGCCATCAACACACAGTCTGGTTTGGGGCCACGCACACCAGTGTGAAGGCAAGGACATGGGCCTTCTTCCCCAATGCCCAGAAGATTCTTCACGCAAATGCAGAGATGGTGTAACCTCCACGCAGAGGTGAGATTGGGTAAGGCGATGGGGATAGATATCGTTCCAAACAATTTGAACACTGAAGGTGCAGGGACTCTATTGGTAAAAACGTCGCTCAGGAAAGACAATGCCGAGCTTACAGCCAACAACCCACACCATACAAAAAAAATGAAATTGCCAGGAACCCGACTTCAGTAACAAATTACCCAACGAATATTTTGGAAACAATAACTCTATAACCTAAAGACAAACTAATTGCCAGAAGAATTTTCTTCAACCACAATTTCACAAGGCAAAATGCCGAAACAATTTCCAGTAAGAAATTACCGTCCAAATTTGCCAGAAAGGAGTTTTGGTCTCCAACCTGACCTTACACAGGGAAATTCGTCATTCAGGGGAGGTAGACGCAAGGCTGGAGTACTCAGAAAGGGCACAGTAAAAATTACAGCCTTGCTAATTACACAAAATTTTCTTTATCTAAATAAATAACAGAGGTAGGTAGGTAAAAGCAGTAAAAATATTTTCTTTTTGGGTTATCTCGCAATAAAGCCAATTTCCCTACGAACTTCATTACAGCAAAATCATTACCAATTCCAATGAAAATTCATTACAGAAATCCTTTAGAAAAACACAAACACAGAGAAGGGTTCATATACAACCTTATGCATTTCAACTTATTCTTAAAACATCAAACTTACTTGCGTACCTGTGACCAACGGAGAATAACCTGAAGACACAATCTCGCACTTGAGCTCCATGCCGCTCTCGCTCGCCGACCATAGAGCTACACCGGTACCTCCCAGCCAAACGCTAGGGGTACTCTGCTTCCCCCTTAGCCCCCCCGAGTCGCAAAGGGGCCACACAATATCCAGACAGTAACCTAGCTTCCCAGCTCGCCTCCAAGGCTGAGCTACCACTCAATCAACTGAGAAAATCCCCAACTCCTCACAAGCAATCAGTCCAGTTGCCATTTTGGCAGCATAACAATACCTCATAGTAGATCCCCCTTCATTTCCCCCCTCTCCTTTCTTTTATCCTCTTTTTGACCTCATCCCCTTAGGTTTTTCATCAAAAACCCTAAATCCTATTTCTTTTAAGTCTTCCCCCCTTTTATTTATTTATTTATTTATTTTTTCTTTTTTTTCTTTTTTGAAAACTCAATAAGGTAAAGGCGCTAAGCATCTTTTCATTATATATTTTTTTAAATTCATATATATATATATATATATATATTTCTTTTAAGCTCCCATTAATTAACTAATTAATTTCTTCTTTTCAAATTTACAACCACCTATTTCAATTAATTTCTTAATCTCTTTATTTTACCCTACACACTTTATGAAGACTCACATTAGCTTAAGTGGGTTTTTTTTGTTCAATTTTATTATTAGCACCTGTATGGTTAATGCTTAGCTAGTAGGAAATGAAATTCTAATGTTATTTGAATTGCAGAGCTATTGTGAGCTAGAATATAATGGTGTTGTTATTAGGAGATGGTTAAGTTTTGATTACTATGTTAGGGCGAAGTAGTAGTACCTTCACTAAAAAGATAAATTATCAAGCTTATTACTAGGAATGAGGAAAGGCCTTATGTACGGAATTAAGGAAGGAATTACTTTATGAATTCAATTAACGGAGGAATTGTTTTATGTATTTAATTAAGGAAGGAAACTCCTTGGATTAGGTGGAGGTTCCAAATCATAGGGGGAATGAATATTTAATGTATAGTCTTGAATTATTTATTTATTTTTGACAGAGGGCTCAAATTCTGAACTGGCGATGCTGGGTTAAGGGAATTGTTTAAGGATTTATTCAGGTGTTGATGACTTAGGGATATTTAGGCTGACTCCGTCATCCACATTATTGCGATGTGCCCTTCAGGACGCACCACGTGCTCCAAGGGTGCCACTCTCCTCTTGAGTTTCTTTTTTGCGACGTTCCCTTCAGGATGCACCACGTGCTCCAAGGGTGCCACTTTCCAACTGAATTTCTTTTGTGAAACGTGCCCTTCAGGATGCACCAAGTGCTCCAAGGGTGCCACTCGCCAATTGAACTGATTGGTATACATCTATAACCCCTGGAGTCAACACTCCGCCAAGTGAACTTGTGGGAGACTAAGGGTTCTAAGGAATAAGGCCCCTGCCTTATTGCGTACCCCTTAGAATCATCGTGAGCGACTGTCACAGTATGCCCTCATGGCATCGTGGATCCTCTCGAACTAGGTAATCGTTAACCTACAGTTTGAGCCACAGCGGGAGTGCTAGTAGGCGGTGGCAGGGCTGTTGTCCACCCCTCTCCCTCAACCTCTCTGGAATCGTGTGTGGCCCCTTTACTCCATATGTGAGTCTGGTCGGCAAGCTATTGTCAGCCTGCATCATCAACAATCATGTCATAAATGTCAACATCAAATCATCAAATCAAATGAAGCATCACAGTAAATATATCAACCCAAAAGCACACTCCCTGACTCAGTTCGGAGTCCAAGGGGGTTCTACCGATGCCTCTGCATCCTCAAGGTCAAAAACCCTACACACTCAATAAAACTGAGTCAATAGCACCTGTCTACATCAAATAGTAAGACATCATGTCATCTTTCAATCGCATCATAATCAAGTAATAATGGTTTAACATCATAAAATTCCAGATCACTTGCGAGCAAGTGTCCTCAAATAATAAGTTTTCTCCGTATGCGAGAGCGGGATGTTACATACACCCCCTCTTGGTCCAAACTTCATCCCGAAGTTTCTCAGTATAAATGCAGAAGTAAAAGTATCACAGTATCATAAGTCTATCTATCAAACAAAAATGGAAACTCCTGACGCATATCATATGCGTCCTCCCAGGTCGTCGAGTGTGGACTATAACTGTCCCACTGGACCTTGACCTGATCTACCGTCTGACGTCGTAACTATAGAATGCGATGATCTAAGATGCAGACCGGCTCCGCCATGAGTTCTCCCTCGTCCAATACCTGCAAGGAACTCAGGTCAATCACATGTGTGGGATCACTAATATAATGTCTCAAAACAGATACATGAAACACATCATGCATACGCCTCAAAGAATCAGGCAAGGCAAGTTGATAGGCCACGGGCCCCTTTCTCTCCACAATTTCGAAAGGTCCCACGAACCTAGGAGAGAGTTTAGCTCCCTTTCAAAACTTGATCGAACTCTTATGCTGTTTAACCCGCAAGAAGACTCGATTGCCGACCTAGTAATTACGGTCGACTCGGTGCGCATTGGCATAGCTCTTCTGTCGATCCTGCACTTCTTTAATCCTTTGTCTTATGGTTTGAATTTGCTCTTCCATTTCTTGGATCTCTTCTGGTCCCACCAGGACCCTATCCTCAAGTTGATCCCAAATCAAGGGCGTCCGACACGGTCGCCCATAAAGAAACTCAAAAGGCACCATCTTAATGGTGCTCTGGTAATTGTTGTTATAAGCGAACTCTACTAGAGGGAAGAATTCCTCCCAATGTTTTTGTTGGTCCATCGCGTACATGCGCAACATGTCTTCCAAGGTTTGGTTCGTTATTTCGGTATGTCCGTCAGTCTTTGGGTGATATGTAGTACTAAAGTTAAGTTGAGTTCCCAAGGCCTCTTGAAAACTCGTCCAAAATCATCCAGTAAACACCGATCCTTGATTGGATATAATCTTTTTAGGCACGCAATGCAACCTCACAATTTCCCTGATGAAAAATATCGCTATGTCAGGTGCCTGATACATCGTACGCACATGAATAAAATGAGAACTCTTCATTAGAGTGTCTACTACTACAAAAATTGAGTCGTGTCTCCTTGCCGTCAGTGGCAATCCAACAATGATATCCATCGAAATAACTTCCCATTTCGATTCTGGAATGGCATGTGGTTGAAGTAAACCTTTCGGGTGTCTATGTTCAGCCTTTACCTGCTGACACTCTAGACATCTAGCCACAACGTTGACTATGTTGGCCTTCATTCCTTTCCAAAAGAATAATGTTTTAAGGTCTGTCCCCATCTTCGTAACTCCTGGGTGAGCCATGTAAACTGCTCTATGAGCCTCGCTCAGGATCAACATCCTCAACTCGTCGCTTGGCGATACATAAATCCGACCTCTAAACCTCAATAACCCATCGCTATCAAAAGAAAATACCTCATATCGTGGTAACATCATTGTGTTTTGTCCGATAAAATCCTCAACTTCTTTGTACCAGTCATCGTCACGCTGTAAAGTGAGAATCTTCTCACGTAGATTTGTTTGAAGAGGCAACACCAAAAATATGCGTGGCCTTCGACTCAAAGCATCCGCCACTCGGTTCACTGTTCCCTTTATGTAAGTAATCTCGAAGTCGTTCTTGCTAAGCAATTCCGACCAATGCCGTTGTCGCGTGTTCAGGTCACTTTGCATATAAATGTGTTGTAGTCCACAAAGATCAGCCTTTAATTCAAATTTTCATCCCACAAGGTTGTGTCTCCAAACCTTCAAGGCATATACGATGGCTAATAAATCCAAATCGTGCGTCGCGTAGTTCTCCTCATGCCTTCCCAGCTTCCTTGAAATGTAAGCAATCACTCATTCGTCCTGCATCAAGACTCCGCCCAATACCTTCCTTGGATGCGTCAGTGCATACCAAGAAGTTTGCGTCCATGTCAGGGACCTTTAGTATCGACGCGGTAGTCAACAACTCTTTAAGCCTCCGAAATGCTTCCGCGCATTTCTCTGTCCAAACAAACTTCTTGTTTTTCTTCTGCAATTCCGTCATCGAATTTGCTATCTTTGAAAATCCCTCGACAAACCATCGATAGTATCCTGCTAATCCCATAAAACTACGCACTTCTGTGACATTCGTCAGTGCAGGCAATTCCATAATAGCCTCAACCTTGGCTGGATCCACGGCAATACCTTCGTCGGAGATGACATACCCTAAGTAGTGAATCCTTGATTGATAAAGAGAGCATTTGGACAACTTCCCATACAATTTGTGTTCTCGTAAACATTGTAGTACCAAGCGCAAGTGCTCGTCATTCTCCTTCGTCGTCCAAGAGTAGATCAAAATATCATCAATGAATACTTGGATGAACTTGTCCAAGTACTCGTGGAACACCTCGTTCATCAAACTCATGAATACCCCTGGGGCGTTTGTCAGTCCAAATGGCAAAATAGTAAACTCATAATGTCCAAATATCGTCTTAAAGGCGGTCTTAGGGATGTCATCCTCCTTGATTCGTAACTGGTGATACCCGGATCGCAAATCGATCTTGGAGAACACTGTCTCACCCTTCATTTGATCGAACAGATCATCAATTCTAGGTAAGGGATACCGATTCTTGATCGTCGCCTTGTTCAATTGACAGTAGTCAATGCAAAGCCTCCATGATCCATCCTTCTTTCGTATGAAAATAACTGGTGCACCCCACGGTGACACACTAGGACGTATCAGTCCCAGGTCCAACAACTCATTCAATTGCATTTTCAACTCTTGCAACTCCGGGGTCGACATCCGATAAGGCATTCTTGCTATCGGTTCGGTTCCCGGTTTCAGGTCTATGGTAAACTCCAATTCCCTTTCTAGCGGCATCCCAGGAAACTCCTCTGGAAATACGTCCGCAAACTCCTTCACCATCAGAAGGTGTTCTAGACCTTCCGCTACTCCCTTCTCATTTAGCGCGAGGATTGCATAAATTTTGCACCCCTTGCGCATATTCTTCCGTAACTGTAAGGAAGAGACGAACTGCAGGGAAACTCCCTAGTTCTGTCCTATAATCACACATCTTTGTCCTTCATCATCAACCAAGCTCAACCATTTTGTCTTACAGTTGAGTATCGCCTCATGCGTTTCTAACCAATCCGTACTGATCACGACATCATACGATCCTAAAATCGTGACGTACAAGTTGATCCTTGTGAAAAACTCTCCCAGGTTAAGGGCACATCCCATAACCTTTCCTCCAACCTTCTGTTTGGCTCCCGAAGCCATCTCCACAAAGCTAAACTCATCCTGTTCGACTACCTTTACCTTAATCCTTTTTAGCGCTGCACCAGAAATGAAACTCTCAGTAGCTCCTGGGTCTATCAAAATACTAAGGGTCTGGTCAACGACAATACCTGTTATCTTGAGCACAGTCGACTGGTGCTCTTCCTGGCGTTTATTCACCGTGGAAGGTATCCGATGGGCCTTGCCCATATCTCCCATTGTAGTGGGTCCGACTGATCCAGACGCCCTGGTCCTCTCCACAGGACAGTCACACTGGTAGTGTGGCTCCCCACATGTCTAACACCCCTTCTTCGGCCCAGTAGTCCTGGTACCCGAAGTAGAAGATGACTGCCCACCGGCCTGAAACCCTAGTCTGTTCTGTTGAATAGGCCTAACCTGTTGTTGCTGCGGGCGACGCTGCTACTAGTTCTGTGGTCCTCAATAAGGTGTCCATTGCTGAGGTGGCGGTCGTCGAGGTGTAGTGAACATGGATCCCCTCTGGAAGCTGCGATATCCCGGTGTGCATCTCGCTGGTGTCTAGTGCTGCGATGTTCCAGATGAACCCTTCCCTACAGGTCTCGTTGGAGTCCTGGTCTAACCCGCACTGATAAGCTCCCCCTCGGCTATGAGGGCCTTTTGGACAACGTCGTGCAAGGTTTTAGGCATCAATATCCTAACCTTTGCACGTAGGCTGTCGTTAAGGCCAACCATGAACCGATTGAACTTGAGCTTCTCAGTGTTAAGGTGCGGAGCATACTGAACCAACTCCATGAAACGTGCCTCGTACTCGGGCACTGTACGACCTCCCTGTCGTAACTCATTGAACTCATTGAGATGACGCTCAATGAATTCCTCTGAAAGGTACCTCTCTCGGAATCTTTCCTCAAACAGTTCCCATGACACGTCTTCAACGGCCATGTTCAACTATGGCAGGAGTGTCTTCCACCATAGAAGAGCGCTCCCTTTCAGTTGGAATACCGCCATGCGGACCTTCATGTTGGAGGTATAGTCGCGAAGGTCAAAGCACATCACCATATTCTCCAACCATGCCTTGGCGGCTGCACCATTTGGGGCACCAAAGAACTCAGGAAATTTTACCTTCTCGAGTTCACAGTGAAAGCTACCTGTAACAGATGGTGCGTGTGGCAGAACCTCAGGGGGTGCCGACGTCCTGGCCTCGTCTCGGTCCAATCTGCTGATCAGTGCCTCGAACATGCGTTGAAAAGATCTCATCATCTCAACAACATCGTCAACTGCTATTTTCTCCTGTCCGAGAACCTGCTCGCCTCCCTGGGGGTTACACTCCTCAGGCGTGGATGTTGTTGGAGACATCACGCCTCCTCCCCTAGAACCCCGTCGTCTACCTCCACGGCGTCCTCTAACCATGATTACCTACATGCACACAATCAACTCGATCAGAAACAATATAATCAATCTAATCTTGTCAACGAAAGTCGTAGCGAATCACAAGTCGCGGGTCGAAACGGCTCTGATACCATATGTAACGACCCTCCTCATGACGACAACAACGCTGATAATAGGTGCAATTTTTTTTTTGTGTTTACGGTGTGTGCGTGCGTGTAGGAGGGGAAACAGACACACTGGACTCTACATCACCACCTGACAACTAACAAGACGCAACCACGAGGATCACAACAAGAAGATGCAAGGTGCACAACCAGTAATTGAAAGAAAATACTACCAAAGACAAAGGTGCCCCACAATATCTTCAACAATAAACGACATACTGGGTTAGCTACCGTACTAACACAGAAGGTAGAATCCATGGTAGTAGGTATTACTATTTCTGCACAGGAAAGTAGGGCGTTTAATCTTAGTCCTCTGCTCCGGAGAGAGAGGAGGTCAGACAGACTCCTGGCCGACTGCGCGGGCAGAAACTAGTAATCCCCTCATGTGTGTCGCAAGAGTGGAAACCCTGCCTTTAAAGGGCCCGAGACTCTTGATACGGCACAAGATTCCTTACACAAAAATCACACACACCGACTTATATAATAGGCTACAAGAAGGGGGCTACATCCCACCCGACACAACAATCCAACAAACGGAGGGATTATCAACCAAATACAACTGAGTACAATGAACAACAACCCTCGTTTACTAACTTAGAATACTCTATTGTGCTCAAATCAAGGTTATTACACCATATATGTTTATTAATGACAATAAGGATTAAAATAACACTGCCATGGAATAGTACACCCCTTACCTTTAATCACATATCCGGGCCATGATTTGCAATTACAAACCTCTTATATGCTACAACTGAAAAATTTCAATGACCTTACATGATAACAACATTTCAATAAACATGAGGAGCTCACAATTCGATGTCATCAATGATCATGAATTTCAATGATAATGCATTAATAACAACGACCTTCCCTTCTGTAAGTTATCTAAACAACACTACCCTCTATATTAAGCTGCAAACAATCCTCTTACTTATTTCAGAACAATATAAAACCATGGTGTTACCTTTACATATCACCTTGACCTTATAAATTTCAGTCATCATACATTACTGATTACCGTATCAAATTACATTGCTCATAACAGTAAAATGTTAGTAATATTTTTACCATACACCCTTACCCTAGTGTCAATATATAAAAACAACATCATATTGATAAATAACATCGTGTTTAAAATAAGAATTTGACATCATAATAAAAAATGACAATACATAACAATAACAATATGAAATGGACCCTATTAAAAATAACAATATTTAAAAAGGACATTATATAAAAGTAACAATATTTAAAACTGCCCAAATTTAAAAACAACAATATATAAAACCACCTCATAATTATATATCATCGTGACACTAACATTATTAATTTAAAAGCAATAATATTATCCTTACCTGATTCATATGTAACATTAACAATATTAAATTGACCCTATTTAAAAATATCAATATTTAAAGGGCATTTTATAAAGGTAACAATATATAAAAATGCCAACATTTTGAATGACAATATATAAAATCACATCATAATTATATATCATTGTGACACTAACGTTTATTCATTTAAAAGTAATAATGTTACCCTTACCTGATTTAGCGAAACTATCATTGAATTCACCTTTATTAAAAACTAAAACACAACACCGTTCTTTAAACCAATCACGTCGAGAGCGCAGCCAGAATCGTTGGTTTGTCAAAAGTGGAATTAAAAGTTTTGTATCTTTTATTTAAAATATTTTAAAAACAAAGTAATCACAACATTGTTATTAAACCCATCCCACCGAGGGTGCAGCTTCGGTACAATGGCATTAACCTATTAAGAATCGAAAGAAATCTACATAGAAGAATGTGAGCGCAAAGGACTAGGACTCGAGATTCACGCAGGACACTTGGTCAGTAATACAGAGAATCAGTCCATCTGTCATTTGATGCGCAAGTGGGAATGGATCTCTCACGCTCCCAGTTGAGGTCAAAAGCGACTGGTAAAAAGGAAGACCGTGAAGATTGCCAGAATAACTCGGAGATCAAAAAGGGAGTCGATGCTGAAATAGCCTTTACACTGAATCAGAATTTAGGGTTCCAACAGTCATGCATGCAAACGAAAAACAAATCTGAATGAAATACAGACTCAACGCCGGTGATAAAGATGAGGCAGGTTAGCGATTTAAGAGCTAGTGCTAGTTTTAAGGGATGGCCAGCTAGATCTTTTATTTTATCTATACAATAGCTTTGCAATTAAATACAAGAAATTCAGAGTTTATTAATATTAAAAACAATTGAGCAACAACTACCAGGTCAAAATTCACCAGGTCGACACCCCCTTTTTGTTCACAACGCAATCTTTAAATAGCAGGGGCCCATTTTTTAACGGCGAAGGGAGAGTTATACGCATAGACACCAGGGCACAGAATGGGGTTTACACCAAGTGAAACAAGCACAGCGAAATTACCAATTATGACCGTAACAAAAATGCCCATTAAAACAACACAGTCATAAATAAAGGCCGTCACCACCAACACCGTCATATTATGCCATTAAGGGTTACAGGAGCGTCGTCCATGCTCAGGAGTGGGCATGTAAGACACAGACCGAGGTTATCAACACCATCAACACGCAGTCTGGTTTGGGGCCACGCACACCAGTGTGAAGGGAAGGACATGGGCCTTCTTCCCCAACGCCCAGAAGATTCTTCACACAAATGCATAGACGGTGTAACCTCCATGCAGAGGTGATATTTGGTAAGGCGTTGGGGATAGATATCATTCCAAACAACTTTAACACTGAAGGTGCAGGGACTCTATTGGTAAAATAGTGGCTCAGGAAAGACAATGCCGAGCTTACAACTAGCAACCCACGGCATGCAAAAAAAATGAAATTTCCAGGAACCCGACTTCAGTAACAAATTACCAGAAGAGTTTTCTTCAGCCACAATTTCACAAGGAAAAATGCCGAAACAATTTCCAGTAAGAAATTACTGTTCGAATTTGCCAGAAAGGAGTTTTGGTCTCCAGCCTGACCTTACACAGGGAAATTCATCATTCAAGGGAGGTAGACGCAAGGCTAGAGTACTCAGAAAGTGCACAGTAAAAATTACAGCCTTGCTAATTACACAAAATTTTCTTTATCTAAATAAATAACAGAGGTAGGTAGGTAAAAGCAGTAAAAATATTTTCTTTTTGGGTTATCTCACAATAAAGCCAATTTCCCTACAAACTTCATTACAACAGTGTACATATCAAATCATTACCAATTCCAACAAAACTTCATTACAAAAATCCTTTAGCAAAACACAAACGCAGAGAAGGGTTCATATACAAGCTTATGCATTTCACCTTATTCTTAAAACATCAAACTTACTTGCGTACCTGTGACTGACGGAGAATAACCTGAAGACACAATCCCTCACTTGAGCTCCATGTCGCTCCCACTCACCGACCATAGATCTACATCGGTACCTCCCAGCCAAATGCTAGGGGTACTATGCTTCCCCCTTAGCCCCCCCAAGCCGCAAAGGGGCCACACAATATCCAGACAGTAACCTAGCTTACAAGCTCACCTCCAAGGCTAAGCTACCACTCAATCAGCTGAGAAAATCCCCAACTCCTCACAAGCAATCAGTCCAGTTGCCATTTTGGTAGCATAACAATACCTCATAGCAGACCCCCCTTCCTTTCCCCCCTCTCCTTTCTTTTATCCTCTTTTTGACCTCATCCCCTTATGTTTTTCATCAAAAACCCTAAATCCTATTTCTTTTAAGTTTTCCCCCCTTTTATTTTATTTATTTATTTATTTTCTTTTTTGAAAACTCAATAAGTTAAAGGCGCTAAGCATCTTTTCATTATATTTGTTTTTAAATTCATATATATATATATATATATATATATATATATATCTTTTAAGCTCCCATTAGTTAACTAATTAATTTCTTCTTTTCAAATTTACAACCACCTATTTCAATTAATTTCTTAATCTCTTTATTTTACCCTACACACTTTATGAAGACTCACATTAGCTTAAGTGGGTTTTTTTTTGTTCAATTTTATTATTAGCACCTGTATGGTTAATGCTTAGCTAGTAGGAAATGAAATTCTAATGTTATTTGAATTGCAGAGCTATTGTGAGCTAGAATATAATGGCGTTGTTATTAGGAGATGGTTAAGTTTTTATTATTATGTTAGGGCGAAGTAGTAGTACCTTCACTAAAAAGATAAATTATCAAACTTATTACTGGGAATGAGGAAAGGCCTTATGTATGGAATTAGGGAAGGAATTACTTTATGAATTCAATTAACGGAGGAATTGTTTTATGTATTTAATTAAGGAAGGAAACTCTTTGGATTAGGTGGAGGTTGCAAATCATAGGGGGAATGAATATTTAATGTATAGTCTTGAATTATGTTTTTTTTTTTTACAGAGGG
>ML813904.1:132439-152916 GCA_009831015.1 Picea engelmannii
GTTGAGTATGGTTGACCATGACCATGGTTAAGTTTGGTAGACCTTGATTGACTTTGGGAATGAAAGGTTGGCTATGGTTGATCATGGTTGTCCTTCACCATGGTTGAGTGAGGTTGACCATGACCATGGTTGACTATGGTTGAACAGAGTTTATTATGGTTGGACATGCCTATGGATGACCTTCGTTTACCATGTTCACCATAGTTTCCTATAGCACAAATGCATTGCAATGTTGATCATGTTTTCTTAGTCAAATTGTGACATCAAGTTTTGTTCGTCACGTGCCAACATCAATTTTTGTTCATCACATTGTGAAATCAGCTTTTGCTCATCACATGTCGACATAAGGTTTTGTTCATCACATTGTGACTTGATGATGCAACCCTCCCAACCCGTAGGTCAGAATTCCACGCACACAGGATCTTTCCTCTTCCATTGGTCCGAAGAGCTCCTGAAAATGGATCTCCTATTTCCCTTTTGGGAAATCTACACCCACAAATAACTTCGAGAAATTCCCCCCCTTATACTTCGGGAGATCGGACTTCGCACTTTCGCGAATCTGGTGGTCAAGCAACTTGTCTCTCAATCTCCAAAGCCCGAAAAGAATCAACCCTTGACCTTTTCTCTCTCTCTTTCCGATTTCTCCTTATCGCGATTTCGGGGCTTGCGAGGTCAAGCAACTCGTCCCCTCAACTCCCAAAACCCAATTTACCGAAACTTTGATGCGCTCGCAAGGTTGAACTTTCAACAACCATTCTTTCCGTCAGGACTTTGGTCTTCGCGATTTCACAAATCCTGATGCAAAAATTTCGAGACTTCACCCCATGTAATGACCCTAGTTGGATAAATGTTTAAGAATTATAAAGTAAAACTAATTAGGGGATTAATTGTGTTAACAAGGTATTAATTAAACAAAGATGATTTAATGATATTAATTAAGTGAGTTATTAATTAATTAAAGGATATAATTGTGATTAATTAATTAATAATTTAACTACAAACTATATTTAATAACTTGCGTAAGGGATTTAATAGATTAATGGTATATGATATAAAATGGTTGTGTATACAACAAGGGATAACCTATGAATCCCGAGGAGATAAAAACATTAAAGGAAGGATCAGGAATGGGGACCAGGGCAGGTAAGGGAGTAAAGGCATGAGGCGGTGAAGGGGGAATAAGGGAGGAAGGGAGGTTGACGTGAGGGACATTCAAAAGGAGACGGAGGATGGATTCTGGGTGGACTGTGAGATTTGTAGGGAGCAGTAGAGTTCTAGTTGTGGAATTTGGATTAGTTGAGGCACCGGATTGCTGGAGGTTTTGGGCACGAGGGCCAGGATATCCATAGATATCTTGGAGCTAGGTAGTTTTCCTAGATGGCAGGGAGGACAGTAGGTTTGGGCAGTTATTTTTTTGTTTGTGGCAGTATTGGTCTGTGCATCAGGTAGCAGGAAGGCAACAACAAGGCAGCAAGGCAACAAAAATTAGCATCAGAACCAGGTAATTTGTTAAACTGTGTATTTATTTCATTCTGCCATGAAATCATTATTCATTGATAAATTTAAGTTACTGAAGTTGCTATTATGAAGATTTGTGTTATGTTATGAAGTTATTATCTCAGTTCATGAAATAAATTGCTTATGAAAGTATGTGATATTTAAAATTTATTTGGTTCTTACATATGGTATCAGAGCATCTTAGTTTGAAATATGGGCTTAAGGGAAAAAACCCCAAGCGCTAACTCCAGCCACGCTTAACCTGCAAGCAAAACACATCATTTGCATCTTAGTATATTGTGTCAATCAACATTCAGCTCGACCCAATATGACTGATACAGTATCAGAAAATATACTCCAGGCAGTACCCCTACATTATCCAAGCAAATGGTCTCACATATATCACAAGAAACCACTTTAGGTAATACCCTTTAACTGGATCATATATGGATACTACAGTATTAGTCTGAATATTGAAAGGAGTGCCCTTTAAAATAGTGTCAGCAAACCAGATAGTTTGAAGGATCACTTCCCACAGAATGGCTACCCTTAAAGCAACCTGATAAAGCTATTAAGAACACACACAAAAAAAGAGAGTTGATAATTTTATTTTATTTGAGCAATACTTGTCAATGAAGTTTCGGGTAAAATAGACACCTGAAATCGATGAAAATGTCGAGGGAAGCTTCTATCCAAGACTTGAAGTTGGAAAGATTCAATAACTACACGAATTATACTATATAAAATGCAATAGGACTTTTGCAAGACCTTGAAAAGGCCTACTTCATCTCTAACTTACCTAAAAGAGGAACTGCCAATGCGTAGTCGGAAAAAGGAAATTTTGAAGACTTTTATTGCGCAGGAACGGTGTAAACTACTTGCCTCTATTAGCCACGGTGAATTTTAATAATGAAAATTCTCAGGAACTATAGACCCATTCAAATTTTAACCGTGCCAAAGAGAGAAATTTTTACACTGCGTAATGTTCATGCAACTATCATTATCCCAAAGGAGAGTTGTCTATTACACAGGAGAACGGATCTAAGTCGTCAGATCTCGGGCAGATACCCGACAGTCGTCGGATCTACATGAAGTTGCGAGGGAGTTAATTCCTCGAGGACAAAAGGAGAAATCTCGATGACAGGTGTGAAGGCATCGAGATATCGACATTCATGAAATCGGGATTCACGAGGTCGAGGAAGTTGGGAAATTTTAATTCTCGAAATAGCGGGAACGATCTGGACCGTCCGTTTGTGGAGACACGTGGTGGAGATTGAACGATCCGTCGGTATATCGGCTATCGGGATTTTGAGTTGACAGAGGATTTCTGTCACCGGAGCATCGAAAACTCTAAAACAGCAAGAGGCGATCAGGACCATCCGTTCTTGGGATGCGTGGAAATGATCGGAGCCATCGGGAAAGGTCCCGACAGGAAGTCGTCCATCGGGAAATCGGGAGTAGGGAAATTGCGGATCCTGTGGACGAGTGGTCCTTGCAGATCGGAAACGTGAGGCCCGATTTTACGAAGAGTGAAAAGCCCTGTGGTGGAAGCCAGCTGTCATCACGGATTGGGATATCGAGAGTCCCGAGAACATAGAAACGAGAGTTGCGAAATCGTGAAATGCGATTTCCCGATGGGCCAAGGGACGACATGGGCCACAAAAAGTTCAACGGTGGACAGGTGGCAGATTGCATCGTAGATCAGGATATCGCGAATCCCATAGACAAAGTTTCCACACACTACGAAACTGCGAAGTCCGAAATGCTGAAAGGTGGGAAGGTTGTGGTCACGGGACAACAGTCACGTGGGCCGAGAGCCTAGCTCGAAGAGCTAGCTGAAGTTACCGTGTATCGGAGTTCGGAGTTTCGCAAGTCCAGAGGACATGCGCGTTTCAACATAGAAAACCTCGAATCCTGACGAGTATGACTGAGGTCATATGGGAGGAGGTCACACAGAGTAGTGGTTTAAGCTATCGGGATTTAGGGAAATCGGAGTTTCAGGAAATATGATGAAGAGAGACATGCCCTTATAGAACCACGAACCTCGAAACCACGACGTAATTGACTTAACCCTTAAACCTTCATTAAAAAGAATTAATTAATTGATGTTTTAATTAAGACTTAATCACATCGCGAAATCGGAGATCGGGGTTTCATGATTCAATTTTCATAGATCATTTGTTACGGAAAACCCCGAATCCCAATTTTCTTAATCATTAAATGAAAAACTCGCAAATTTAAAGTTATAACCTACTTTAAATAAATTTTTAAAGGGGCGCTAAAAAATTATATTTTTATAAATTTTTAACCATTCGTTGTCCAAAGGTAAACGATAAAAGGCATCGCGAATTTTGAAGTGACGAACTTCTTGCTCGAGAAGGTCTGAAACCCCGATGGGAAGCCATAAGGCAGCGGTCACATAGGAGCAGGTCACATGGACCTCGGTATAGCCGGAAGGGCTAACACGCAAGGAAGAGGCGTATCGGGTATCGGGACATCAGGAGTCCCATAGATACGGGATTCATGCATTTCAATATTGCTATGTCCAAAACCCCGATAGGGGACAAGGCTGTGACCTTGTTGTATGATGGCCACATGGGCCAAGAGCTTAGCCCAGTGGGCTAACGCACAAAGTACCGCATCAGTAGATCAGTAATCAGGAGACTATGAGGACAAAGGTTCGTGACAGCGAGAGTCACGAAACCCTAAATCCCGACAGGGAATAGGACTACGGTCACATAGGAGAGGGTCACATGGACCAAAGCATAGCCAAGGGAGGGCTAAGGCAAAAGGTAGCGCATCGGCATATTGGAGATCGGGAGTCTGTGAGGATAGAGAACTCCCGGCATTGGGCATAAGGAAACCCCAAAACCCGAAACTGAGTCGGGAATTTAACAGTTAGGTGCAAAAGGTCGTGGGAAATACGGGAAGAAAATGTATATGCATACATATACACCCATCTAACTACATGCATATACATAGATGAATAAATTTATAAATACAAAAGAAATAAACTGAAAGCAAAAAACCGAAATTCATCTAGAGATGGAATTGCAAGCAAATCATTTTTATTTCACGCTACAAAGGAGGAAATTACCTTTCATTACCACAGTGTAAGGAAGGTTTATGCAAATTCTTGACTCAATCAACTTGGCATTCTTCACGAAGGTACTGAAGTTGTGCACAAGCTGGCGGACTGAATCGTACCCCTTACCATACCTGAGAGCGAACTCCGTAAAGTGTACAGACTTGGGATTGGTTCCCAATATTTTAAAAAGACTGGACTCCAGGTCCTGGATCTTATCAGTGACCATATCAATATACTTTGTTTCTATAAAATGATCTGGCAACAGATACAACAATACCCAACACTAGCAAAGTGCTCAGAACAATGGCGAGGAGGCGAGCCATGGCGGGCGAGATTCTTGGAACCTCAGACCAGAGCTAAGGCAAGATCTGTGGTGGAGAAAGAATGACGCGAGGAAAGTCCCAGTGGATGAGAAGGTGGAGGCAGAGGAAGGACGTGTAGGGATTCGAAGAGCTGACAGGTGTAGAATTTTGGGGTTAGATACGAGGGAACTAGAGGAAGCCAGGTGGGCACGTGGAATCCATGCGTGCCCGAATCCATGTGTGTCCGATTATTTATTTTTATATTTTAAAGTGTAAAAATAATTTAAAATAAATTAAATAATTTAGTATAAATAATTTATATATAAATAAAGGTCAAGTTAGTTTAAATTAAAGTAAAGATAATTTGAGTAAATTGGTGTAATAATATATTTAAATTAATTATTTTATTTAAGTATAAGGTTAGCCTAGGACAAGCGGGAAGGAGATGGCATATGCACTAGGACGTGGTGAGTAAAACACAAGGCTAACATAGCTACAGGGTATGGGAACCAATAATTCTTTTCGCAAGGGCGAAGAAACCAAGCTTAGATGCTTAATCCTAACCCAAACCTAGCCAATCCCCTAATGGAGTAATGTCTGTTTATAGACAAGTAAAGAAAACTTACGCCTAACCCTGTTTCTAAGTTTAAGTAGCACCAATTTGAAATGTCCTGGAACTCACCCTGACAACTTGGTGGGGGGGTGATGCAGGTTAAGGCATACAAGATGGTCAGGACTCGAAGGGGTCGAGGCAGGGGAGCGTTGTCACGGGCACCGCCAACACCACCACCACCATCGCCTGAACTAGCCCTCATACTGTGCTCGTTGGAAGCCATTAACGAGACTTTAAAGGGGCGCCAACCAACAGGGACTGAAGTGGAACTCCCACCATTTGGAACGGGTAATCCAGAAGCATCAAGGGACTCAGGGGGAGAACTTCCACCTGAAGACATCACGCGAGAGTTGCAGAAGATAAAACTTTTGGAGTTTGCCGGGGGTTGCGCCAGTGAACACGCGGAAGCATGGTTGGAAGGCATGACAAGGTGTTTTGCCTTAAGGGACTATGCGTCCAACTCAAAGGCAAAGATCACAATTTTTCAGTTAAGAGACAGCGCCTTGAACTGGTGGGGCAACTTGGAAAGACAACTACACCTTACCCAAGATATAGTATCTTGGGAACTTTTCGAGGAGAGGTTTCGAAGGAAATATCTACCAGCATACTACAAGGAGCAAAAAGTAGGGGCATTTCATGCCTTAGTACAAGGAAACATAACTATAGAAGAATATGAGATCAGGTTTATGGAACCGGTCAAATACGTTTCGTATATGGACAATGACCAATGACATGCAGAGTGCTTCGTTTATGGATTGAACTCGAAGATAAGAGCTATGGTGCAGATGTGGAAATCGTCTTCAGTAGCAGAGGCGGTAGAAAATGCGTGTTACACGGAAGAACACATGAACTTAACCGGGGGTACAAGATTGACATTTCCGCATCGCCCTGGATTTGTAGGAAAGACGCCGAGGACATTTCCTAGGGGAGGGGGCTCAAGGCCACCACCTTATGGTAACAAAGTCGTGCCAAGGACAATAGCTGCAGGTATTTCAATGATAGCTAGTGTAGCATCGCATTCATCGCCAACGGTGCAGACAAGTCCACGACCATCTCGGGGAACAACTAGTAGGGGAAGGGGTTCCAAGGGAAGGAACTCATTTCAGAATCAGTCACATAACAGTGCACCGGTTCAATCTCGTATTACCTGTTGTGGATGCGAAGGACCCCATTACCAATGAGACTACCCAGAGTTACAATCAGGGTTTGTGCATAAAGAAGGAAAGGCACCGATGGGGAGGTCAAGTAGCAACCACTGGATTTACGCAGCGGGTAATAACCGCCAGGCCGAACATCAATCCACCGTAGTGGAGTCATCAGGTACGCTAAATCATATCAATGTAAATATTTTGTTTGATTCTGCTGCGACAGATAGTTTCATTTCCCCATCTGCATTAGAAAAGAGTGGGTTGGAAGTCTATGAGAACGATGACTTTAAACAAGTCGAGATGGCTTTGGGGGAAAAACAAGCTGTAGGACCTAGTGTCGATAATTGTATAGTAGACCTAGGAGTGTGCACTACCAGGTTGAAGTTATACGTCACTGCTCTTGGGGCATATGACCTAATCATTGGAATGGATTGGTTAGTAGCTCATCGAGCTTTGGTAGATTGTTTCGCAAAAAGGGTGCTTTGTGTCAATGATGAAGGAAAACCGATAGAGATCCAGGGTGTACAGAGAAAAGTGTCATTACGCTTTATATCAACTATGAAGGTCAAGCGATGCTTGAGAGAAGGGTGTAGAATTTATGTAGTGGAAGCAGTGAATGAAAGGAAGGGACCCTCATTGGGTCAGTACCCGGTATCGTCATAATTTCAGGATGCTTTTCCGAACGAGTTACCAGGGTTACCTCCCGAGAGGGAGCTTTATTTTACTATTGAGCTAAAACCTAGTGCAGAACTAATATCTAAGACTCCGTATCGGTTGACGGTGCTAGAACTTTGTGAATTTCAAATGTAGTTGAAGGAGTTACTAGACTTAGGGCTAGTAAGGCCCAGTGTCTCACCTTGGGGCGCACCGGTAATTTTTGTACAAAAGAAGGATGGATCCTTACGATTGTGTATAGACTATAGGGACTTGAACCGTGCTATAGTGAAAAATAGGTACCCAATGTCGCGAATAGATAACCTCTTTGATCAGATGAAAGGAGCAATTGTATTCTCAAAGATCGATTTGCGATCTGGATATCATCAGTTAAGGATTAAGGAAGGTGATATCCCAAAAACTGCCTTTCGAACTTGGTTTGGAGATTACAAGTTTGTTGTGGTACCTTTTGGATTGACTAATGCACCAGCAATATTCATGAGCCTCATGAATGATGTATTCCATAAGTATTTAGATCGATTTGTACAGGTTTTTCTAGATGACATACTCATCTATTCCAAGGATGAAAGGGAACACGAGGAACACTTGCAAATAGTGTTGTCTTGTCTTAGAGAGAACAAATTGTATGGGAAGTTGTCGAAGTGTTCCTTCTTCCAGAAAGAGATCCACTATTTAGGTCATATCATTTCCGATGAATGAATCTCTATTGACCCAGGAAAGGTAAAGGCCATTATGGAATGGCCAGTGCCGAAAAATGCCCATGAGGTGAGAAGCTTCATGGGGATTGCGGGTTATTACCGGATATTTGTGGAAGGATTCTCAAAAATAGCGAAACCCATCACCAGTTTGCAACACAAGGGGGTCAGGTATCAATGTACAAAAGAATGTGATAGTGCATTCATTGAGCTTAAGAGGTTACTAACTAGTGCACCAATTCTGTGAGTGCCAGATATGGAAAAGGACTTCATGTTCTGCACGGATGCCTTGAAACAAGGGTTAGGGGCCGTGCTAATGTAGGATGGAGGAGTGATAGCTTATGCATCAAGGAAGTTGAAGAAGCATGAAGAGTTACGTGACTCATGATTTAGAGTTGGCAGCTGTAATGCTAGCTATAAAAATTTGGAGGCACTATCTTGTGGGGTGAAACTTTGAACTCAAAACAGACCATCAAAGTTTAAAACATCTCTTCACTCAAAGAGATCTGAATGCCAGGCAAAGGCGATGGAGTGAGTTTATGAGTGAGTATGATTTTGGTATTTCATATATAAAGGGAAAGGAAAATGTGGTTGCAGATGCCTTGAGTAGGAGACCACGTATCTTCTCCTTGGTAACCTTAAAGGTCAATCTGAGGGAACATGTGTTGACACAACTACCAAGAGACAATTGGTATTTAAAGGTTACTTCAAACCTCTAGAGTGGGAGGCAGTTAGTTCCAAAGTATGAAGGATATAGTCTGGAAACAGACGGACTGTTAAGATATCGAGGAAGGATATACATCCCTGAGAAAGGGGATATTCGAGGCATCATACTGAAGGAAGCCCATAGAGCACTTTATTGTCCACATCTGGGTGTGAAGAAGATGTACGCAGATATGAAGAAGCTATTTTTTTGGGTAGTCATCAAGTGCGATGTAGTCCATTTTGTTGCCAGATGCCTAGAGTGTCAACAAGTGAAAGCCAACCACCATCACCCGGCAGGCCTTTTACAACCACATGATGTCCCTATGTCCAAGTGGGAAGTCATCTCTATGGATTTTTTTGTAGGGTTGTCGCTCACATCTCATAGACACAATGCCATTCTTGTGATAGTGGATAAGTTAACCAAGAGTGATCATTTCATTCTGGTTATAGACACTTACGATGTCACTGATGTGGCACGAGTGTTCATAAGTGAGGTTATCTGTTTGCACGAGATACCAAAGAAGATTATTTCAGATAGGGACTCCAGATTCACTTCTAGGTTTTGGACAAGTTTACAATCAGTTTTGGGGACTCAGTTGAACTTAAGCATAGCTTATCATTATGAAACATATGGGCAAACTGAGAGAGTAAATAAAGTTATGGAAGACATGCTTAGGATGTATGTAATGGATAACCAAACCCAGTGGGAGAAGTACCTACCTTTGGTAGAGTTTGCCTACAATAAAATTTATCATACTTCCATAGGAATGCCACCCTACGAAGCTTTATATGGGTGGCCATGCAGAACGCCATTGAGTTGGGATAGACTAGAAGACCGAGTAACAGTTGGGCCAGAATTGATTCAAGAAATGGAGGAACAGGTGATCCAGATCAAGCAGAGACTAAAGGAAGCACTTGATAGATAGAAAAGTTATGCGGATGCACACAGGACCGACCGAAGTTATGAAGTGGGAGACCAAGTTTTCATTCGTATCAGGCCTAATAAGAGTACCATACAGTTCAAGAAGGGGACAAAGTTGTCACCTCCGTTTATAGGACCATTCAGGATCCAAGAGAAAATTGGACCCGTTTCCTATCGTCTCGTACTGCCACCCCATTTGCATAAAACTCATAATGTATTTCACGTGTTTGTTTTATGTCATTATGTTGTTGATGAATCACATAAACTAAATTGGAAAGAATTGCAGGTATCGGAGGTGGGAACCCTCACGGTAGAACCGTTACGCATATTGGACTGTAGAGTCCGACAACTCAGGAACCGTCTGGTAGACCAAGTCAAGGTCCAATGGGACAAGTATAGTCCAGGATCTACTACTTGGGAGGACGCCGAGACACGACACCGAGACTATCCCTCAGTATTTTGACCACCTCGAGAACATGTTTCTCGAAGGTGGGGTGTATGTAACACCACCTTTTGACTTAGACAAGCAGGATTACTTGAGGCCTATACACTTTATTTCCTAGTCACAGTGAAACTGTTAGGTGATACACTTAAACTTTAAACTTATGAACTGTAATGAATGTTTAAGTGTTATTAATGATGATGCATGTAATGCGATCTATTATGTGAACGTAAATTTTACGAATGTTTAAATGTTATTGATGATGATGTATATGATGCGACATTGTTAGGAGCGGTGGAGGCATTTCCCACCGTGTATCCTCCATTGTAGGGTGTTGACCCTAGTTCTGTTAGGAGGGGTGGAGGCATTTCCCATCGTGTATCCTCCATTGTAGGGTGTTGACCCTGGTTTTGTTAGGAGGGGTGGAGGTGTTTCCCATTGTGTATCCTCCATTGTAGGGCATGGACCCTAGATATGATTAGGAGGGGTGGAGGCATTTACCACCGTGTATCCTCCGAAACCTGAAGTCATGGGAGAAGGGTGCTAGTTCACACTCCCCAAGACGTGTGATGATGACTGTCAGTTGCCTGCTAGGGAAGCTTGGTCGAGATAGCGACACTTCCACTTACGGGTTCTATTTGGAGTTAGGTCAATATAGTTGACACTCCAAGATAGTCTAGCAGAGGAAGGATATGAATGGAGATGGAAGTAGGTTACGGAGGAAGGATGAGTAGTAATAGTTGAGACAATATGGAGATCTGTCTTGTGGTGGAATTTAATGTCTTCCCTTCAAAAAAAAAAAAAAAAAGGAGAGAGAAATGTATTTATGAATATTTATTATTACGTAACTAAACCATAGTTGTTTAAAATAAATTATTGAATCGGATAATTGTAAGTAAAGGGTTTCTCACACAATTGATTGATTGTTGTCTTTTATAAAAGACTAGTCATGCTGACTGGATTGAATGCATACATAAATTATTAAAGGATGACAGTTTGATTATTAGTACATGCACGAGATTTGCATGTACTAGCTACACATGCATTTCTTGTACATGTACACTAGTATGTATGAGCTTTCTCGACTTACTTACTGATAATGTCAGTTACTTGTTATGAATGTGTGAACCATGATCTTTTTCTTTGTACCATAAGATACCTTAACTTCGGGACGAAGTTTCCTGAAGGGTGGGTGTATGTAATGACCCTAGTTGGATAAATGTTTAAGAATTATAAAGTAAAACTAATTAGGGGATTAATTGTGTTAACAAGGTATTAATTAAACAAAGATGATTTAATGATATTAATTAAGTGAGTTATTAATTAATTAAATGATATAATTGTGATTAATTAATTAATAATTTAACTACAAACTACATTTAATAACTTGCGTAAGGGATTTAATAGATTAATGGTATATGATATAAAATGGTTGCATATACAACAAGGGATAACCTATGAATCCCGAGGAGATAAAAACATTAAAGGAAGGATCAAGAACGGGGACGAGGGAAGGTAAGGGAGTAAAGGCATGAGGCGATGAAGGGGGAATAAGGGAGGAAGGGAGGTTGACGTAAGGGACACTCGAAAGGAGATGGAGGATGGATTCTGGGAGGACTGTGAGATTTGCAGGGAGCAGCAGAGTTCTGGCTGTGGCATTTGGATGAGTTGAGGCACTGGATTGCTGGAGGTTTTGGGCACGGGGGCTAGGATATCTATAGATATCTTGGAGCTAGGTAGTTTTCCTAGTTGGCAGGGAGAACAATAGGTTTGGGAAGTTATTTTTTTGTTTGTGGTAGTATTGGTCTCTGCATCAGGTAGCAGGAATGCAACAGCAAGGCAGCAAGGCAACATAAATTAGCATCAGAACTAGGTAATTTGTTAAACTGTGTATTTATTTCATTCTGCCATGAAATCATTATTCATTGATAAATTTAAGTTACTGAAGTTTCTATTATAAAGATTGTTGTTATGTTATGAAGTTATTATCTCAGTTCATGAAATAAATTGCTTATGAAAGTATGTGATATTTAAAATTTATTTGGTTGTTGCACCCCACAAAACCCCAAAACGGTCAATGGAATTGACTCCCTTGTCGATAGTGTGCCACCTGTCCACCCTACTGATTATGTGGCCCACACAATCCTTTTGCCCTAGAGACTTTGCGCTTCGTGATTTTGTGAGTCGTGATGCAATAATTTTGGGACTTCAACCCCCGAATCCCCGAAATAGAAATCCACGGTTGAATCCAACGGACCTGGTTGGCTGGAGTCTATGGTTATGCCTCTCGTGAGCTCAAACCTTTTAAAGCACTTGTCATAACTCCCCTGCTCCTCCGTGAGATCTGACGGCTCACGGGACTTTGTGAATTCTCCACAGACAATTCCGACCGTCTGTCTCTCGTTTTCCACAAGGAATTCTATAACCTTTTACCAAGTGGTTTTCCCACGGTACTCAACTACCTGCGACACAAAATTGCGACGCCTTCTCACTATTCCAATGCACAATCTCCCTGTGCTTCCTTCGACGGTTGTGAAGACTCTATTCCTTCTGGGATTTATCCAACTCTAAGTCTTGAAGAAGACTCCTGCATGCACTCCTTGCAGCAAATTCCTAATTACTCCAAGGAATTTAAATCCTTTGATTCTGCGCACTCCATGCTGCAGTATCCCTTCAACAATTTCTCAGGTTCACAACTCTGAGACTTTACTTGGCCTGTGCACTCCTTGCACGGCTACTGTACCTAGCTTACACTTCTGTGTGAATGAGAACAAAATCTACCCTATCTGAGCTTTCAAAAATAAACCTCTAAACCCTTTGTCAATGCACTCCTTGTAGACAATTCAACTTCACTCCTTGCAGGAACTTTTGCTCAGATAGAGAAACAATTGAAACTCATTACTTTACCCTTTCTTCTCAGATTTCAAACATTCAACAAGAAATCATTCATACATAGCATAAAAGCAATTGCATGACAGAAAGAGTAAAACCATGAACATACCATTTAGCATAAACATACAAGAAACAAATACAACGCCATGAATCTAAATTAAGACTTCTTCTATTAATTCAAATCTTTGTACATGGGTGTTCTTCAAACATAGTTTCTTTGTTCCAGCTCTGTATGTTCTTCTCTTGGTAATGTTCTTCACTATCATACAATAATACAATGAGGGTGTCTATATCTCGTTTCCCTCTCTCATTCTAAACTGTCTAATCTACGCATTAAATTCTATCTACTTGCATTAACTATCATAAATGTCTTCTACCTGCTAAGGACGAGAGCAGATAGCTCAAGGTCCGTTTACATTTTACGAGTGTGCCTCCACTTGATGACTTCATTAATGTTTCAAGGCATTTTCAAAATTTACATTGGGCACTTTTCTAGTTGTCTTTTATCCCTGTGCTGGCTCGCTTGAGATGCTCCTACATCATGACTTTAGCTTTTGTTCATCACTTGACATTGTAAGGTTATGGGCATCAAATTAAGATGAAAATTTCATCACATTTTGACATTAGATTTTATTCGTCACACTGCTATGAGAAGGCTATGTTCATCACATTGTGATGTTTGTAATTGTTCATCGCATTTGATGTCCGTATATTTTCATCACATTGTGACATCCATATATGTTCGTTGCATTTTGACATTACTATGTTTGGTAGATTGCATTGTTATTATGTTTGACACATCACGATGTTTGGAAATGTTTGTCACATTTGCGGTGTTTGTATATGTTCGTCACATTGTGATGTTACTATGCATGGTATATGGCAACAATACTATGTTCAACACATTACGATGTTTGGAAATATTTGTCACTTTACGATGTTCATATATGTTTGTCACATTGTGACATTATGATGTTTGGTAGATTGGAAGTTTACTATGTTTGTCACATTATGATGTTTATGAGTGTTTGTTACATTGCGACATCACGATATGTGCATCACAATCAAACGTGAGGAAATGTTTTCCACATTTCGACAACAGGGTGATGTGGGACACATTGCGACCTGTATTTATGTTCGTTACATTGTGACATGTAATTACGTTCATCGCATTGTGACAGTACTATCCACATTACAATGTTATGTGTTCGTCATAATGTGACTTTACTATGTTTGGTAGATTGTAACGTTACTATCTTCAGCACATTGTGACATTTGGAATTTTTTGTCACATTGCGACGTTGGAATAAGTGTGTCACAATGCAAGATCATTAAATGTTCATTGCATTGTGATGATAAGATGATGTGCGACACATAGTTATGATAGGCTTATACACCTTCATATATGTTCGACACATTGTGACATTTGAAAATGTTTGTCACATTATGATGTCTGTATATGTTCATCGGATTTCGACATCCATATATGTTTGTGAGATTGCAAATTCCGTATATGTTCATCACATTGAAACAATACAATATTTGGTAGATTGGAACGTTACTAATTTTGACATATTGTGACGTTTGGAAGTGTTTTTCACATTGTGACGTCATGATACGTGCATCACATTGCAATGCGAGGAAATGTTCATCATACTGCAATGACAAGGCGATGTGGTACTCATTGCAACCTCTTCTTATGTTCGCTACATTGTGATATTACTATCTAGATTGCAATGACATGCCTATGTTCGTCACGTTGTGACATTACTATGTTTGGTAGATTGCAATGTTACTATGTTCGTCACATTGTGACTTTAATATGTTCATCACATTATGACGTTAATATGTTTTGTAGATTGAAAAGTTAATTTGTTTGACACATTGTGATGTTTGGAATTGTTTGTAATAAGCATATATAAAATTAGATTGTGCATTTATGCATTCCACTTTTTGCTGTTGCAATTTGCAATTATCAAGAACTTTAATAGTAAACAATTATGATTTATAGTAGTAAAATATTTAATTTGATTCATACAACTAAAGTGTTCATACAAGGACATTTTAGGGTAAAGTGCTTTTCATCTTCAACCCTTTTAGTGTGATTCATACAACTAAAGTGTTCATACAAGGACATTTTAGGGTAAAGTGCTTTTCATCTTCAACCCTTTTAGTGTCAGAAAGATGAGAAATGATTTCATGTCATGATGTTTTCTTTGTATATATTATTTTATATTATATTTTATAATGAAACAAAATTTGCAAATCGAATCTTTCAAAAAGATATTTATATCTTTAGACAAATATAAAATATCTTAAAATCAACAAAAAGATAAAATGTGGTATTTTTTTAATATATTACTTGTACTTAATATATTGTTATTAGACGTCTCCGAGGTGTAGGACAGTCGGTGAGTCTCCGAGGTGTAGGACAGTCGGTGACGGAGTGTGTTGTTAAGCCACTTCGTGATGTTAAAGTCACCGGTTCGAAACCTGCGGGGACAAAAAATCCAACCATGTTAAGGGTTGGTGTGGCTNAGGCCGGGTGCGATCCCCGGGTGATTTTGACGGCTTAGATGCCCCTGAGTCGCGGTTTCTCAAGCCACAGGTTAATCGCAGGTCCTGCACAAATTAACAAACAAAAAAAAAATATATTGTTATTAGACATTTGATTTAAAATATAAAATATTATGTCTTTCTTATATAATAAATGTAATCAAATAATTAATATTGATACTGTTTTTTTCTTAATCAAATAATTAATATTAATAAATTATATTGATTTATATTTTTTTAATCAAATAATAAATATAATGGTTTTTTCTTAATATAATAATGTGTTTTTTTATATAATAAATGTAATCAAATATTAATGTCTAAATCCTAATCAAATCATAAACATAATGTCTTTTTCTTGATATAATAATGTGATTTTCTTGATATAATAGTTATCAACTATTAATAATTAGTATTGATATTGTTTTTTTATATAATATAATGATGATGATTAAAGTCCACTAACACTGTTAATCATCATCATTACATTATAAAAAACAATAATTATTAATAACTATAATATAATATACAAAAACTACAAAAACTAGCTAACTCAAGCCCTCCCGCCTTAGGTCGGAAGGTGTGTCCCCACCCACTTGATTGAACTTGAAAGGGAAACCTGTGATATGGCACTTAGCCTAACTGCCTCTGATCTAAGACAAATGACATCTCACTCACACTTATTAGGTAGGTTTCGGGGTGTCCGCGTGGTTGAAGGGCCTTTCTAGGTACAATAAGAAGGCGTTTCTTGGTCACAAACTCAAGAGAACTTCTGTTGACGGTGGATATCCCATTTGAGAAGAGTGATTCCCCTTAACAGAGGCTTGCCCAATGTCCAACCCGCACTTGTACCCTCTCTAACAGGCTGCCCACCGCTAGCACCAAACCACTGCCTGTTGGTTTTTTCGCCTTGCTTCAGGGCCTTTCACACCACATCAATTGGTTTTTTCGCCTTGCTTCAGGGCCTTTCACACCACATCAATCAGGCCGATGAAATAGAGGTTATTTTAAGGACATCATTTTGAAGCGGCTGAAACTAAGAGTCGAGCTGGGTCAAGCCTTTGCTTTCCCTTTCTTACAAGCCTCCACCCGGCAGATCTCTAGAATCCACAGGAGACACTCTTCTCTCTATTACTAACTCTTCTCTATATTAGTAGTTAGGGTCAGGGGATAGGAGCTCTTGCTTACTTCAAGGAAGGTCTGGCATTCATTTGGATAGTACCATTAGTCAAGTCAAGGCCAGAGAGACAACCTTGTTAAAGCCTGAAAGGACTCCATAATATTATCTTATGTCTCACTTAGCCGTTATCACTAAGGTTTAGGCCAGGAGGGATCTCTTCCAAGGAGTTAGCAGAGGGTTAGCGGATTGGTCCAACCCACTATTAAGGGACAGTTTCAAAACCTTAATGAAGCCCAAGGCCTCCATAAGCTTATCTTCCGTATGGTCTAGTGGACTCATAAACAATCGAGAGGGTTAATGCCAGAATGGATCACACTATGAAGGGACAGGTTACAGGCCTTGCACCCACCCTAAGGCGCCATCAAGGTTAGCTTTTGTCTGCTCTAGTTTTCCTTCAGATTAAGCCCATCTCTTCCTCCCAAGACAATTAGGTATGGGATTTATGGATCTTTATCTTACCTTAAGGACCTACTTCGGACTTACTAACTACAGGAACGCAATAACCTTCCGTTAGCGAGGAAATACTGCTCTAAAAACTAGGCGGGGAACTCAGAGACATAAATAAAACTTATTTGACTAGAGAATAAAGCCCTACGGAGAGCATCCCTGGCATAACCCTCTTTACACTACAAGAAATATTGATAATTCAATAAATAAGCCCTAGATCGAAGTCGTACCTAAGCCCTAGATCGAGGTCCTACCCAAGGGGGAGGAGATACAGCTCTAGAGACTAGGCAACGACTCAGATTCATTTTGACTCCGGAGGATGCCCTCTAATCTCCTTCTTGCACATTCAATCGTATTAAATAGAAGCGCTCAGACCATGATGTGTACTGCTGGACGGAAGCCATACAAATTGGGGGAAGACAGATCTAGGGCTCCTAGGCTCACTTAGATCTTACGCATTCACGAAGGGGAAGGAATAATATAAAAAACAATAATTATTAATAATTATAATATAATATAATACAATGTAATGTTTTATGTTATTTTTTTTAATATATTTTTATTAGCATATTAATTTAAGCAAATAATAAATATCCTATTTTTTATTCATATAATAAATTTAATCAAATATTAATAAATAATATTCATATTTATTTATTTTTATAATATAATAATATATTGATAACACGTTATTGATCTCCCGGTGACTTTTAACTCTCATATTTTTTTCCCTTCACACCAAAAGACACTATGTGGTTCTATTTTAGAGAGATTCCATTCAAATGCGACTGGTGCCTACCACACACTCAGGTATAACGTTCAACTCACACAGCTTCCCGATAACGTCTATCCAGTCATTAGGTTTCGAGAGTCCCAAGGTCGACTCTAACCAAGTTATTTGGTTATTGACTTGAGTACACAGGTAACCAATACTTATCGTTTTACTTTTATAACTCGGCAGTCCTCAAGGCCGAACCAATTGATTTGACAAACAATTATTTCTTTCATTTTGTTTTTATACGATATTGTATATTATTAGTTACGACCTAATATGGGTTATGTTCCTATTATTAATTCGTCCATTAGGCTAAGTTCGTAACCTCATCGACTGGTAAAGAATTATTTTTTTTAGTGTTCTTTCTCCAATTAATATATTATAAATTCAATGTATAGAAATTGTTGTTACTATTAATTTCTAGTTTGACAAATAAAATCTTCTTGATATTCTATAATCTAAAACAGGTTGAGTTCTATTTTTCTTACTCCAAAAATATGTCTGTATATATTTTTTTATTATATATATATATATCAAAAATTACAGTAATATTTCTTTATATATTTATTCTATTACATATAAATCAGAAAATACATTAATATTTCTTTATATATTTATTATATTACAATTACGTTAATATTGAAAGAAAATAAATAAAATTATTTCAATATTATTTGTATATTGAATGAATACCATCAACTCTGAGTTCTCTTATTACACTATTGACACTGTACTTATATCATATTATAGTTGGATGCTTGAAATGGGTGGAATTCAACGACATTATCCAATCTAATCATGGATCTGCATGCAATTTGAAAACATGACCGGGGAATTTTTAGCTGCTTGTGATTTGGTAGAAAAGTCTTGAAACAGAGCGTCCACACGCGAGAGAAAAATATCTGAGGATTTGATTTCAGAATCTCTTCATTCTTATAATAGACACCACGCTTCTTCACTGCAACATATCAAATTCCAGATGCCAAAGATGAAAACTTCTCTGTTATTAGTTGCTATGATTGTTGTTAATTTACCGAAACTGCAAAAATAGAAAGCCAATTGTGGTCCAAACTTGACAGGAGATTTGAACATATTCGATTTTCCTCCTGGATTTGTATTTGGCACAGCCTCTGCAGCGGTCCAGGTTAAAACATTTTTTTCAACTCTACCTTGCAGTACAATTGTCATTCTGAAGCATTGCTAAATATTATGTTGTTATCAATTACAGATATGTGAAAGAGAGAGTGAATGCATGGATGGGGGCCGACCATTGAAAACATATTATATCATGGTAGGTTTGGAAATCTAAAACATAAATTTACTATAACATCTCAAATAACCTAGAAATTATAATGAAAGGAAACTAACTACATAATTTTTTATAGAGAAAAATATTACCCTGTCTTGCTTAATGCTTTTCTATGATACCTTCTTCTGAATCTGATATGTTATTCTATCTCTTTTACTCCAAACGCATCTAATCAAAACATTAATAGTTTTTCTAGAAATGCATATAATCCATCCAGAATTAGTCTACATATGTGCATATTATACTTGTAGATATATAAATGTAAGTATATGAACGAAGGCCATAATATGAAACGACTTGCGAGTGCATGCATACTGTACTTGTAGGTATATAAATTTAAATATATGAACGAAGGCCATAATATGAAACGACTTGCGAGTGCATCCAATATGGAATAAGTGGAATAAGTGCCTGCTTCCCATAAATTTAATTAACTTTAAATTGGAAAACGCGCTTGTCGACCATAAACGTGGCCTCCCTGAGGTATATGAAGCACCTCTCCCATAAATTTGAATTGCAAAACGCCTGCCTCAGTTATGTGAAGCACCCTTCTCCTATAAATTTAAAACTACAAATTGGAAAATGTGGCATGCGTTAAGTAAATAATAAATTAAAATTGCAAAACGTGGCTTGCCTTAGGTATATGAAGGGTCTGTCTTCTATAAATTTAAATTGGCTTGTATTCCAAATTTGTATTCAATGTAATCAGCAGTCTATCTCATATAAATAAAATAAAAAAATTTAAATCATCTAAAGGTGACAATTACAATAATTTATTAATATGATTAGGTAAATGTTAAAAATTAAACAAGTTAAAGGATATATTTATAAATGTAAGAAAGTTATGAACAATAAATCTCATTCATTGATTTAGGACGAAGCATCTTTCGAAATTTATAATTAAAAGGTTGATTAATCCACCAATTCCAATAGGGGGAACGCTAACAAAAAATAATGTCCATCTACCAAAATTGTTATCATGGTTGTTTGAAAAAAACAAATTAGTAGCATATCCTTTTAAAACATTGATAAATATTTTTTATTTCTTTAATAATAAAGGTGATTATTATTTGAGTGTATTTGCAATAACATTTTAAAATTATACCTTTAAAATTTTTTAAATGAAAATATATAATACTTATAAATTAATATAATTAATATAAAAAGAAGGGCCTAAAACATCGCCACATCACAGTTATTGGATTAATTTAACTCTCTCTCTCTCTCTCTC
>ML813904.1:190175-200568 GCA_009831015.1 Picea engelmannii
AAAGAAGATAAAGAACTGTGCAAGGACTGCACCAGGCCAACACATGAGTAAAGTGTTGATAGACAAACAACTGTTTGAAGGCTCAGCAATGGAGTAGGAGAGAGAGAGAGAGAGAAGACTTACTCTAAGTCCCGAAGCTTAGAAGAGATAGCACGGTTGTGTGCAGGGAATCTACAAGGGTTGCAGAGGTCGAGAAACCCTTGAGGTTTCAGAGAGAACGAAGCTAAGGAGAGACAATGTTGTTGTGCATAGAGCTACAGCCGAGAAGAGATGTAGAAGTCAGGGAATCCCTTTGAGGTTTCACAGTTCCGAAGCTTAGGAAGAGGAGCGTCCCAAGAAAGCAGAATGAGGCTAAGGTTAGATGGTTCATAGGGAGCAGGGAAGCAAAGGATGATACCTTTGATACTTCATAAATATTCCAAGCCTAAGGAAGAAGCAAAATCTCACGAGGGAGATACAACTACCGTAGAATCGGTGCTAGAGGAAACAATCTGGACCGTCGAGTTTCACGTCCAAGTGCATGCAGAAGAGTGCAAGGGAAGAACAGATATGGGGCGTCATATCTATGCATAGGGAGCCAATAGTCGTCGGATCCGGGAGAAGGTGCTAGGGGTTTAATCCCTGAGAAGCCGCATATAAGGGTAAAATGGATGGTAGGAACACTTTGTGAACAAGTGTCGAGATGTTGTGAGCCATAGGATCGCACCGAGTTGTGAGGGATTTAAGCTCATAGAAGTATCCCAGGAGAGGAGTTGTATGGATGGTGGAGACACTTCATCAAGGAAGTGTCGAATAGCTGCTAGCAGTTGGATCTTGCAGAGTTACAGGGCGGTTAGAGGCTGGTGAAACCCATCACCCAAGATTTGAGGGTCAATGTGAGCCATTGATCTCATCTCAATCCACGCCATTGGATTGTCTCACAGATTCAAGGTTCGGGAGTTTGGAGAGGGCATACCAAACTCTTGATTTTGTGATGTATCGAGTAGCAAGGAGCAGAGACAGTCGGTGGATCCAGTTCATGGAAATACCGTTGGATCAAAACCTTCTCTATATCACATATTGAGGGTTCAGAGGTTGGAGGAATCACTTTCGACTATATAAGTCTTGAGGTGTCGAGGGCGAGGTTTCAGGCGAACACATGGCTCGTCCATCAAGTGGGGACCGCATGGGTGATAGGTTGACACTCATCACCTGGGAGGGAGTCAACATTCTGTTGACTTACGGCACTTCAGAGATTTGCAAGAAAAGAGCATGAGAGCTCGACACTCCAAATCCCAAGGTTGCGAGTTGCGAGTAGTGCGAAAGGGGATTCAACCCATCACTTACTTTCACGTCTCGGAGTTTTGTAAAAGAAGGGCCAGAGGTTCAACAATTCAACCCATGAAGTTGCGAGTAACGAGAGGTTCTAACAGTTAGCACTAGCTTACGATTATATGTAGAAGCCTAACAATAAGGGAGGTATACCCGTATCGTCATCTCGGGTATCGAGAGTTTGGAAAGGAGGAGTCGAGGGTCTTCGATCCACGAACTCGCAAGTTGTGAGTTGTAAAAGGCGCTTGCACCAAGGCCCAATTGTGGTCATGTGAGGGTGAAGCTTGCTCTTAGTGCTCGTTCGCACAGGTGGGTTTTTCGAAGGACCTATGGATTGGATTCGTTGAAGGTTCAACGAGGAACCAAAGGAGCCGCTTTGGCTCAAGGAGATTAGAACGATCCTCTGTGGATCTCGGCCCAAGGGTTGGGGGTCTGCGTCATTTTTGGTATCAGAGCCTGAATCTTGTCTGTAGATTTCAGGCAGAGGAAGCTATAGGTAAAAGAGTACTCTGATACACATCAAATGGTATCAGAGCCTGACTCTATTTGTATATTGTAGGTAGGGCAAACGAGAAGACAAAGAGTACTCTGATACACATCAGTTTGGTATCAGAGGAAGATGGAGTATTGAGACTCTATGGTGATTTATCGTAGGTACGCAGTAGTCAAAAAGACAGTCAGGAGGACTATAAGGAAAAATTGGAAGCACTCATGGTTGTAGAGTGATAGCAACAGGTTTTCCAGGAGGGAAGACATAAGGACGGAAAATGGCTACTGAAGGCCATAGACACGATGGAAAGAAGATCCATCAACATCGAAGAAAAGATGAGATGGATGAAGAGATCGTCGAGATAAGAGAGAGGATGGAGGAACTTGCACTGCAGATGCAGCAGAATGCAATATCACATTGGGTGTATGAATAGCCCATGAAGACGAAGGTAAAATGGTCAGTCAGGGAATTGGAGACCAAAAGCCAGTGGAGAATAATAAGAGGATGGTTGAGGCATGTTGAAAGCCTTAGGAATGATGAGGAGGAGATGGTTCATGTATGTGAGCCAGAAGCTGGGAGAAATATTAGTGATGAGGATGAACTGAGATCACTGGAAGATCTCATAGACTGCCAAGAGGGCAGGACTGGATATTCAAATTGCCAGGTGGGAAATAAGATGAGATACGAGGATCTCTTAGATTGGCAATGGATCAACAGAGAAATCCCATATTCCCAGGAGGGCAAGGGAGAGAAGATGAGCTCAGAGCTGAGTTCATATCAGCAAGGAAAACTAACAGAGGATAAGGATCAGAAGGACATTCTAATCATTGGAGGAATTCAAATATTCCTGCCACATAGCCTAGTTGAGGTGAGACTTTGTGTTGTCAATGTAGAAGCAACAGAAAGATAGCTAGCAGAGACTGTCAAAGAAGAGGAAGAGTTGGAGCAGATATCAAAATCTTCCCAAGCAGAAGAAGGAAATGAGCATTTTGAGGAATGGCTCAAATTTTTCAGCCAGGAAGCTGAAATAGAGAGGACTGCAGCATCGAAGCTTGCAGTAGTAGAAGAAGAAGAAGCAGAAAACATGAGCTTTACTGATCTGTATGAAGAAATTGAAGCCCTGGAGAGAAGGGTGAAGGTGCAGGGCATGCATATCCAACAGAGGGAGAATACTAGCCCAATAAGCGACGAGAGGAAGTTGGGAATATACCAGCAGGAGAGATGATAGTCAAACTGTCATAGGGAAAAGTTGAGCAGCAACTCAGTGATAGGACTGTGAAGCTGAGATTTGCAACAGGGTGGAAAATTAGTGCCATAGAGGATGAAGAGGATGACATGGGAGATCATGATGATCTACCCATTTCTAGAGAAGAAATGCAGTCGAAAAGACTACATACACAGAGCCAGCCATGGGAGCAGCTGGACGAGGAGATAGAGTAGGTCAGGAAGCTGATGTTGAAGTCATCACAAGAGACTTCCAGTAGAGAAAGGCTAAGTAGAAGGGAGACAACAACAATGGCAGAGCAACAGAAGCAATAGAAGTAGCAACAAGAAAGCAGTGGAGCAGATGAACAGTTCTAGAGAACTGTTTGGGATCTAGGAGGATTTCAGCAGCAGCACTGGGGAGATCATGAGCAATAGCTCATGAATTTTTTGTAGAAAAGGAGTATGATGCAGGAGCATCACTCCCAATCCATCCATGTGCTAGCCAGCCAACCAGCACAATGTGCATTCAATGAAGAAGGAGAGGCACAACCATCTCGTTTCAAAATTTGAATTTGAAATCAATGTAATTAAATGTTTTGTAAGGCCATGGAGCCATAAATCTATGCCCGTGCACAGGCTTAGAAAAAATGGTTTCCTTAAATGGTTGTAAGGCTGAGATATAGATCCGATCTAGACTAGACATCCATTCATTGTAAATTGAATGTAATTCAATGTAATTGAATAAAGTAGGTAGCTTGAAGGGAAGAGCTCAAAGAGCCCCCTCATGTAAAAGATATTTAGCATCTTATTTTGAGTAAGTCGAGTCATTAGAGAAGTGGAGAGAAGAGAGGAGACCCAAGACTTTGTTGTAGTCTGAGCTCATAACCTTTGTAGAAGCATTCATATTAATAAAAAGATCAGTTTTTCCTGCATGAGAATCTTTGTGTGTTTATGTGTTTATGGATGAATGTCTTTATGCTTTTATGCTATGTTGTAGATGTATGTTGTAGATGTCCATTTGTAGGGATAGATAGATTTTCCTATCTATGAATTTATTGATTTCTAGGTCTAGTTTCTTTGTGGTTTCATGCAAGAGTGTGTGACAGAGTATTGTGGTCTCTGAAGGCCAGTGCAAGGAGTGCACTTCTGAATTCTGTGGATTCAAACAAAGACGTGCCAAGAGGGCTCACTAGAAGAAGTCTTAGACTCAAGGAGAAGCCTCAAGGTTGTTGAACACCTTGAAGGCAGAACTGTGAAGAACAAAGCACAGAGGAGACATAACTACTAAGGGGTTCTGTGGAAGCTCTCCCAAGAGGGCATCAAACAAATGCACACGATGCATTGAGGATAAATCTATTGTGAGTTCAGGAGGAAAACATAATTACTGATGGATTCTGTAGAATCTCTTGCAGGAGGCATTAAGTAGGTGCTAGAGTGCACAGGGAAAACTCTTTTGATTTTTGGAACAGGAGAAGTGTCACAGGGGAAGACCTTCATAGGGTTATTGAACACACTGCAGGCTCAAGAAGGAGTGCTTGAGCATAAGTTTCCAAGAGGGCTCTTATATCCCTTCAAGGAATGAAAGGGACAGAGACCATTGGGGTCTGAGTAATTGAATCTTGAAGAAGATAAATACCTATGAAAGGAGTGCAACAGGACAACACCTGAGTAAAGTGATGACAGACAGACAACCGTCTGAAGGCTCGTCAACAGAGAAGGAGAAAGAGAGAGAGAGGACTTACTCTAAGTACCGAAGCTCAGAAGAGATAGCACGGTTGTGTGCAGGGACTCTGCAAGGGTTGCAGAGGTCTAGAAACCCTTGAGGTTTTAGAGTGAATGAAGCTTAGGAGAGACAGTTTTGTTGTGCACAGAGCTACAGCTGAGAAGAGTTGTAGAAGTCGGGGAATCCCTTTGAGGTTTCACAGTCCCGAAGCTCAGGGAGAGGAGCGTCCCAAGAAATCATAATTAGGCTAAGGTTACAAGGTTCGTAGGGAGAGGAGGAAGAAAAGGCTAAGACCTTTGATACTTCATAAATATTCCAAGGCGAAGGAAGAAGAAGAAGCTCAAGAGGGAGCTATAGCTACTGTAGGATCGATGTTGGAGGAAACAATCTCGACCGTCGAGTTTCACGTCCAGGTGCACGCAGAAGAGTGCAAGGGAAGAATAGATCTGGGGCGTCAGATATGAGCATAGGGAGTTGATAACCGTGAGATCCGAGAGAATGTGTGAGGGATTTAATCCCTGAAAATCCACACAAAAGGGTAGAACGAATGGCACGGACACTTTGTGAAGAAGTTTCAAGATTTCGTGAGCCATAGGATCGCACCAAGTTACGAGGGATTTAATCTCGTAGAAGTAGCTCAGGAGAGGAGATGTATGGATGGTGGAGACACTTCATGAAGGAAGTGTTGAATAGCCACTAGCCATTGGATCTTACAGAGTTGTAGGGTGGTTAGAGGCTGGTGAAACCCATCACCCAAGATTCGAGGGTCAATGTGAGCCATTGATCTCGCCTCAATCCTCATTGTTGGATTGTCTCACGAATTCGGGGTTTGGGAGTTTGGAGAGGGAAGACCAAACTCTTGATTTCATGAAGTACCAAGTAGCGAGGAATAGAGACAGTCATTGGATCCAGGTCACAGAAAGATCGTTGGATCAGAACCTTCTCTATATCGCATATCGAGGGTTTGGAGGTTGGAGGAATCACTTTCGACTGTAGAAGTCATGAAGTGTCAAGGGAAAGGTCTCGGGCGAACACGTGGCACATCCATCAGGTGGGTACCATGTGCATGATAGGTGGACACTCATCACCTAGGAAGGAGTCACCATCTTTTTGACTTATGGCACTTCGGAGATTCGCAAGAAAAGAGCACGAGAGCTCGACACTCCAACTCACGAGGTTGCGAGTTGCGAGTAGTGCGAAAGGGGAGTCAACCCATCGCTGACTTTCACGTCTTCGAGTTTCGTAAAGGAAGGGCCAGAGGTTCAACCCTTCAACCCGCGATGTCACGAGTAATGAGAGGTGCTAACAATTATCCCTAGCCTACATTTATATGTAGAAGCGCTAATGAAAAGGGAGGTATACCCGTATCATCATCTCGGGTATCGGGAGTTTGGAAAAGAGGATTGGAGGGTCTTCGATCCACGAACTGGCAAGTTGCAAGCTACGAAAGACACTTGTGCCAAGGCCCAATTGTGCTTGTGTGAGGTCGAAGCTTGTGGTTAGTGCTCATTTGCAAAGGTGGGGTTTCCGAAGGACCTATGGATCAGATTTGTTGAAGGTTTCAACAAGGAACCAAAGGAGCCGCTTTGGCTCAAGGAGATTACAATGATCTTGTGCGGATCTCGGCCCAAGGGTTGGTGGTCTGCGTCATATTTTTTTTTTGTAACCTGGATGGCCAAAATATGGTTTCTTATGCACTTCGTCCAAAACTGTTAATTTTAACTATGTTGAATCTGGTATGTAAAGTTTGTTTTTAAATCGTAATAGTCCCTTCTTGTCGATACTTAGATCTGGTTTATCTAAGTTTACAGTACTGTTTTGTAATTTTTCCTTCATCTTATTGTAATTTCCATTGTTAATACCTGTTGTCCTTACCCTTTGTTCCATATCACTTTCTTCCCTGCTGATATTTATCTCAAATAACTCATGGAATCTTCTGCTTAAAGCATCTGCTACTTTATTTTCCTTACCCTTGATATGTCTGACCTCGAAGTCGAATTCCCTCAAGAAGGCTAGCCACCTTGATTGTCTTGCATTGAGATCTGGTTGGCTAAACAGATATTTCACTCCGCTATTATCCATCAATAGTAGGAATTTTCTTCCCATTATATAGTGTTGCCACATTTTTAAGGCATGTATTACTGCTTCAATTCTATGTCATGAGTGACATAATTTCGCTCATGTTCTTTTAATTTTCGGGAATCGTAACAAATCATGTTCTCTTCCTAAGTTAGGAAACCACCTATTCCCTCTTTACTTACATCAACACAACCTATGAAGTCTTTATCTGGGTCTTCCACCTTCAAAATGGGCGTCGTTGTCAATAATTCTTTCAACTTGTTAAAGCTATCTTGACACTTTTGTGACCAGTTAAACTTGGTTCCTTTCTTTTGTAGTGACATGATAGGGTAGGCTATCTTGGAAAACCCTTCTATAAACCTGTGGTAATATCTAATTATTCCCATGAATGACCGTATATCTGCTACATCCTTAGGTACTGGCTATTCCATAATGGCGTTTGTCTTTTTTGGGTATACGACAATGCCTTATGCTGAAATTACATGTCCTAGATATTGTATTTCTTTCTGATAAAATTCACACTTGTCAAATTTGGCGTACAGTTTGTTTTTCCTCAATGTTTGCAGAACTATCCTTAAGTGTTCATTATGTTCTTCTTCCATTCTTGAATAGACCAGAATGTCGTCGATAAATACTACCATGAACTTGTCCAAGCATTGACTGAAAATACTGTTCATCGGGCACATAAACGTGGTTGGTGCATTAGTGAGTCTGAAAGGTATGACTACGAATTTGTAGTGTCCATATCTTGTCTGAAAATCTATTTTCCTTATGTCCTCGTCCTTTATCCTAACTTGATGATAACCGGATCGTAAATCCAACTTTGAAAAGATCTTGGCCCCACCTACTTGATCGAACAGATCCTTTATCCTTGGTAAGAGGTATTTGTTCTTAATAGTCAGTTTGTTCAGTTGTCTATAATCGATACATAGTCTTAGAGTATCGTCTTTCTTTTTCACAAAGAGGACTGATGCTCCCCATGGTGAAACACTCGGTCTGATATACTCTTTGTCCAACAATTCCTATAATTGGATTTTTAATTTTGTCTGTTCTGGTAGACTCATTCGGTAAGGGATTTTGAGATAGGAGCTGAATCAGGTAGTAGGTCTATGGACAAGTCCATTTTCCTTCTAGGAGGTGATTTTGGTATCTCATCCACAAACATGTCTCTGAATTCACGTAGGACAACAAAGTCTTCTAACTTTGGCTTATCTTCTTTTTCTAATAGATTCGTCACTTGGATGGCATAAACTTGACATCCCTTTCTAATACATTTATTGATTTTCATCGTTGAAACTTGTCTGACTGATATAGGTTTTGGTATGCCTTGGGTTTTTCTAACAGTGCCAAAATCATCTTTATAGCTAAGTATCTTTGTATAACAGTCTAGTACAGCTTTGTGTTGTTCCAACCAATCCATCTCGATAATCATATCATAAGATCCTACTGGTAAGATGTTTAGATTGGTCCTTATATTTTGACCACCTAAGTTGAACTTGAAATCAGAAATAAAGTCAACTACTTTCCTTTTAGTACTTGTTGCTAGTTGTACCAACAATGATTTTGCGTTCTTCAGTTTCTTAAGTTTATTTGAATCTACTATATTAGGAGTAATATAACTTAACGTAGTTGCAGGGTCAATTAAAACATAAATTTGAGTGTCATTGATTTTACCTTCGATTTCTACCACCAAGGACTGGTGGTCAGCTTGTCGACCATCTATGGCTACATTTATCTGATGCAGGCTTCTGCCCACATTTCCCACTGTTGAGGCTTCCTGCAGATTATGAACAACAGTTTTGCTTACTGAAGTTAAACGTGGACAATTCCTCCTTAGATGAGGCTCTCCACACTCCCAACACTTTAATGGCTCACGGGAGTTGTCCCCAAAATTCTTCATTCCCAGGTTTACCGGTTTACCACTACCTTGCGTATTCGAATGATTGGAGTGAAAATCATTCCTTGGGAAACTTTTTGTTGCATTCGAATAAGGAGCTAGTTGGTATCCCTTCTTCCGCTGGTTCATTCGATCTTGATTTTTATCCTTCCAGGTCTTGGGAAACTCTACCCACTATTTATACTGGTCATAGCACATTCATGCTTTCCTGAATACCTCACTCAAGGATTTGGAGTTGTCAAACTCAATTATGTCTTGGTAGGACTGTGGTAAACAACTTAAGAATCACTAGATTTTTACCTTATCCTCCCAGATGTATGGTACAAACCTTAGTAGTTCCAGAAATTTATTTATAAGGTCCTGCATCATCATCTGTCTGAGTCGTAACTCATAAAATTATTTCATCTTCCTTTCATAATACTTTCAGGAAGGTATTGTTTCTTGAAATACTTCTTAAAGTTGAACCATTCCAACTATTTCTCCTTTAGGCCCTTAGCCAATTTCAGGTCCTACCACCAAATACTAGCCTTCCCCTTCAGATTGTAGATGGCCATTCTGACCTTCATGTTTCTGGAATAGTTGTAGATCTGGAAGTATTTTTTGATGTCCAACAACCATGCCTTAGCTTCTTCTCTTGTCCTGGATTCTCCATCAAAGGTAGCTAGTTTAATCATTTTAAATTCTCCTTCAAGGTGGTCTACTTGTTTTCTTTTTCTGTTTGGTATAGTTTTTTCTTTAGCTGAAGGTGTCCCTTCAGACAAACTATCTCCTTTTTCTGTTTTTGGTCCAAAATTCTTGGAGGCCCTTTTTCCGACTTCTTCATCATTGTTATCATCTTTTGGGATTTTCTTGGTTACTATACTACGCAGTATGACTTCCTTTATCTCTTGTTGTTCCTGCTATGCTTTGTTCAATTTTTCATTGTCGGCCTTGAAAACTTGCAGTTCAACAATAAGATTCCTCATTGTTTCCAACACCTCTGTGGGTGAGCTTCCATCACTGTTTTGTCTTGGATCTCTAGGAAGTCCTTGCTGCGGATTTCCTTCCATCCTAATTTCAGCACCCTCCTGAGCTGCCATAATTTACAAAAACAGAAAGGGCTTTCTGTTTGTAACCATAAGATTTATTAGTTTTACATAAATCAGAATAAATACTAAGCAGCTAATGTGGCCATGTTCAGGCCCAGTGTTGTATCTTTTTCTCTGATACCATATGTAATATACCTCAAAAAAATTGTCTGAAAAAAAAATTTGTTTGTATAAATATCCTTGAATAGTTCAAGATTCAAGCAAGTAAGCTTTCTGTTATAAAGCTTGAATCTGAAAGTTTACAAGATTCCTTACTATTGTTGACTATCATTACCATTCAACTTAAATTCTTTTGATCGATGATAAGTGTTTACTCCTCATTTCAATGTTTATTTCAATTCCTATAATTATAATTACTTTCCTATCTGTTTGTACCTATAACCATTACCACAGTCTTAACAACACAAACGACTTTGGGGGTTGATGGCCTAGGCCTCATGAATTAGTCCATACACATAATCACACGATGAAAATGACCAAACGGACTTAGGTAAAAGGAGAGTATTAGTCTATACTCCTCTGCGAAAAGTTTAAATATAAACAGACCCCTATAGTTTGTTTTTTTAAATATCCAGATAAAGGATAGTGGTTAGGTAAGG
>ML813905.1:0-15054 GCA_009831015.1 Picea engelmannii
TGTTTATATAATCCATTTATATATTTACATTTGTTTAAATACTCAAATAATAGTGTGTTTGGTACACCAGGTGGTAATTTGTTTTGCATTATTTATTTTATTTTATTTTATTTATTTTTTTAATGTTTCTATGTTTTATGTGCAGGTTAAGCTAAGCGCGGCTGGAGTTTCTCAAAAGAAAGAAAAAAAAAAAAAATATCCCTTATTTAGGCCCTCGGTTCCATATTTGAACCAGGGCTCTGATACCAGATGTAGTGCCCAGATTTGTAAAGACATTTATATAGATGTAAATACCAAATTTGTAAATACATTTATATAGATGTAAAGACCAGATTTGTAAATACATTTATATTTCTACCAAATTACTTATTTTCTGTAATCTTTTAAGAAGTATAATTTTCATAATTTGCAAAGCTATTTCCATACTTGCGTAAATAAAATTCGGCAAATAAATACTAAATTTAAGTAAACAATCCACAAATTTGAGTTTAAATACCTCTCTATGATGCTATCTGCAGCAGCTTTCTCCCTTCGCTTGAACCTATCCGCAGCAGCTTGCTCCTTAAGACACCCCAAAACCAACCACCCTACCGACTAGTACGCCTAGCCCTAGGACAGCAATGGACGTCCTAGCCCTCCGAGCCCAAAACCTCCTCATTCCCGGTGCACTGTAAATCCCACTGTAAACCAGCTCTTCCCAAAACTCCAAGTTCCCCCTTCCCCTTCGAATGCCTGAAAAATGAATCCCCCTCATACTCCTTCTCCACCACCCTTATCCCTCCTTCACCGCCCTCGCACATTCATTTCCCCACCAAACTCTTTTATTACCCTTATCCCCTTCGTAATTTCCTTATCCCTTATTAATTACCTAATCCATTATTTAATTGTTTCCCTTTTGTGTATTGGTTACGTTATCCCCCCTATGGAATATGTAACCCTATTATATTTTATTTTAACCATCAATTTAATACTTAATCATTTAATGACTCACTTAATAATTAATCATACATTAACCCTTAATCAAAGAGTTAATCATACTTAAGCTAATCATAGTAAAAAAAAAAAATTTTAATTAACAACATATAATTAATTAAGGTTATATAATAATTAATTATAATTAGCTAATTTTTAGGATTATTTATGAAATTATTCATATTAATAAGTAAAGGGTCATTACGACGAACATAAGCTAGACAGAGAAGAAATGGTGAAAACAACAGACTGTATGAGAACTTTATCGCAAGAAGATGCGACTAGGAAGACATTGATGCAGGAAAAGCAGATCAGTGTAGAAAAAGAGTGATGAGACTAGTAAGCCATTGATAAATATTGTATCACTGTAATAAATTTCAGCAAGAAAGATTAATATCTCAGGGTGGTAGGGTGGTGCTAGGGAGGATTGTTTTCCTTAGAGTTTCAGATGGGTTCTCAAACATATGGATTTGTAGCTTCCATCTGGTTGCAACCTACAAAACCAGGGTGATAGGGTGGTGCAAGGTAGAACCATTGTTCTTTGTTATACAGGTTGGTTCCTGTGTGACTGGAAGTTGGTGCTTCCATCCAGTTGGTGCTTTCTTCTAGTGGGTGCTAGAGAAACTAGAGACTTGGTTCTCTCATAAAGTTGGAGCTTGTTAAAGAAGAGGTTCTAGCCTCATTTTGATATGGTGCTAAAAAAAAGATGATGTACAAAAGTTAAAAGACTGCCTATCATTCGAAGAAGAAGAGGTTTTCTCCCTTTATGGGTTTCCTCTTGAATATATGTCTCTGTGTAAATCATATGTTTGATTGATGTTTGTTATTTTTGTTGTTCATGTTTTTCATAATATTGATGATCACTTGGAGAAGGTTAATAATATTTTAATAGGCATAAAAAAATTTAAGTACAGTGACAATTGATTCACCCCCCCCTCTCAGTTGTCTTAGAAATTCCAACAATTGGTGTCAGTGTGGGTTCCTTGTATTTAAATATAGGTCAGTAATCTTAAACATGACAATACATGAAGGAAATCCAACCAATAATCCTCCTTCGTTTGATGGAAAAAATTTTGATTTCTAGAAGGTTAGAATGAGAACATACATTATGGCCTTAGGTGTTGATGTTTGGGATGTTGTAGAGACTGGATATACAAAACCTATTGTGCTAGATTCCAAGGATGATAAGTTATAATTTAGCTTCAATGCAAAGGAAATGAATGATATCTTGAGTGGGCTTGCTGAAGTTGAATTTGTAAAAGTGATGCAGCTTGATTCCGCCAAAGACATGTGGGATAAACTCATTAGCAGTTATGAAGGAAATGAGAAAGTAAAAGATGCCAAACTTTAGACATATAGATTAAACTTTGAACAACTAAAGATGAATTAGGATTAAACAATTAATAAATATTTCTTAAGAGTTGACGATCTTGTGAATTCCACGAAGGGTCTTGGTGAGAAGATTGAAGACACATTTTTAGTTGAGAAGATTTTAAGATCTCTATCCAATAGATTTAATCCAAATGTTTCTACAATAGAGGAATTGAATGATCTTAAGGTTTTGTCTATTGATCAAATTCTAGGAATTGTAACTTATTATGAAATGAGGATTAGAAAATATAAACCCACCTCTATAGAAGCATCATTTAAAGTACATAAGAATGAGCATTCTGAGCCTAATGAAATTGAAGAAAAAATTGCGAGAAGACTAAAGAAAGGATCAGGCAAGTACCAAGGAATGTTTCCCTTCAAATTTTTTAACTATGTAAATATAGGTCACTTTGGATCTAAGTGTACACACAAGAAGAAGGAACATAACTCTTAAAGTGAAGAGAAGTAAAAATCCAAGAGATTTGGTAAAAAGAAAAGTTTATGTGTAAACGATGATGACTCTTCAAGAGACACAGATAATGATTCTTCTTGTGGAGATAAGGTTAATGAATTTATGCTTATGGACAAAGCGGATTATGATAATGAAAGCACAAGAAGGGATGGTAATGATGAAGAAGTTATGGTTGACTTGGAAGGAGAACTAATCAGTTCCCTATAAGAAATTGCTAGACTTTGATTTAAGAAGAAAAAACAAAAAACAATCTTGATACAGTTCGAGAAAGACAGTAAAAAACCTGATGAAGACTTTGCCCTGCTAAAAGTGGAATTAGAAGAGGAAAAGAAAATAGAGGACATTCTGAAACAACAGTTATTAGAGAAGAAGAAAAGATGTGAAGACTTGGAAGAAGAGGTAGTAAAAACCAGAAAAGAAATGGAGACGTTTAAAGCATTGTATCCCAAAAATATTCCAAGCATTAAATCCTCATCAGAACTAAACGACGTTATGAGAAAACGTAGATCTACTTTGTTGAAGACTAGTTTAGGCTATGTAAGTGGTTCAAGAAGAAAATAGACAGAAATCAAAGAGACATTAAAGATGATCAAGTTCCAAGTCAGCAAACAATCAGACCATGTGAGTACTCTTCCACCAAAAGCTAATAAAGACAAGATGATCCCTGATAAAAAAAAAATATCAAAAGATGGAGCAACAAATGCCAAGAAGAATTCCATCCATCAGGTACCAAAAGTTATTCCATGGTTACTATTTTTACTGCTCTAATTTTGGTGATAAGATTGCAAATTGTCAAATTAAGTTGAGAGACATGCAACTGAGGATATCCAGAAATAAACAATATTTGCAACATAGAACTAAACAACCAGTGAGTAGAGAAAGTTGCACCAATCACTTTGACCTATTGAACAATGATATCGAATGCTATAAATTTCCTAACTTCGGCCACAAAGATGCAAATGACCATCTGAAGAATTACAAAGAAGATCCAAGGATAAAACCCATAGCTAGAAATTACAGCACATGGAAAAAGAAATATAGTGAAAAACGTGGTCTATTACTTTCATATCAAAGAAAAAAGAACCCCTGGTATATTGACAATGGATGTTCCAAACATATGACTGGAGACAAAAGTAAGTTTATGTCTCTAACTGAAAGAAAATCAGGAAATGTAACCTTTGGAAATGATGCACCAGGAAAAATCAAAGGTAAAGGAATGGTATCTCTAAGTAATGGAAAAGGGAAAGTTCAAGATGTGTTGTTTGTAGATGGTATGAAACATAATCTGCTTAGTGTCAGTCAATTTTGTGACAGAGGATGTAAAGTTGTCTTCACTTCTAAAGATTGTAAAACACAATCTGTGAATTCAGGACAGTTGATTGAAAAAGGCATAAGAACAAAAAACAATGTCTATGTTTTGAAAGAAGAAAAAGAAGAATGTCACTTAAGAAAGTATGATGAAAGTTGGTTATGGCATAGGAGACTCAGACACCTAAATTTTGATCATCTAATCAAACTTAGAAATAGTGGGGCAGTAAAATATCTTCCAAAAATATCAAATCCATATGTGGTATATGCAAACCTTGCCAAATAGGAAAGCTCACTCAGACACAGTTTAAATCTAAGAAATTTTCATCAACAGAGAAACCTCTTCAACTAGTACATATGGACTTATGTGGACCATCAAGTAATAAAGGTACATGAAAATAAAACCACTTCATGTTGATTGTTGATGATTATTCTAGACTTGCATGGGTTTCCTTTCTGAAAGAAAAATCTGAAGCATTTGACAAATTCAAAGTGTTTAAGGCTCTGACTCAGAATCAAAAAAGAAAAAGATTGAAGGCAGTAATATTTGATAGAGGAGGAGAGTTTGGTTCAAGGGAATTCAAAGAGTTTTGTGATAAACATGGGATCAAAAGATAGTATAATATTCCAAGGAATCCACATCAAAATGGAGTAGTTGAGAGGCATAATAGATCAGTTTAGCAGATGGAAAGATCAATGATGAATGAAAAGAATATTTCTCAGACATATTGGGTAGAATCAATTCATACAATTGTACATATTCTTAACAAAGCTCATCTCAGGCCATAAAGTGACARGACTCCTTATGAACTATAGTTTGGAAGACCTTCTTCAATCAAGCATTTTAAAGTCTTTGGGAGTAAGTGTTATATCAAGAATAATGATGAAAACATTGGCAAATATGATGACAGGGCTGATGAAGGTATCTTATTAGGGTATGTTACAAACAGTAAAGGATAAAGATTCTATAATAAGAGGCCGCATAAATTGGCTGATTGTATTGAGATAAAAGTTTATGAATAAATCCCGACATGATATGTAAGCAACGTTCAATCAACAACAAATGATATAGTTGAATATGAATATGAACAGGTCCAAAAATCAAAAAAAGAAGAATTTGAGTCATATGAATATACATATACTCAAGAAGACTCAAATCAACAGACATCATCAAATCCTCCCTTTATAACTACTCAAAAGAATCATCCTGCAAATTAGATAATTGGCGAGAAAGACAAAGGTGTACAAACTAGGAGAAGGATAATCAAAGACACCAAGAAATCACATATAGCCTTCATATCCATGGTGGAACCCAAGAACTTTAATGAATCCAATAAAGCTGTAAATTGGTTAAAATCAATGAATGAGGAACTGGATCAGATTGGGAAGAACAATACTTGGGACCTTGTTCCTAGACCCGCATATAAGAATGTAATTGGCTCCAAATGGGTGTTTAAGAATAAAATGAATGAACACGGACAAATTGTTAAGAATAAAGCCAGATTGGTTTGTAATGGGTATGCACAAGTTGAAGGACGATATTTTGATGAAACCTTTGCACCAGTGGCAAGATTGGAAGCCATAAGAATATTTCTTTCCTATGCATATCATAAGAACTTTAAAGTATATCAGATGGATGTTAAGTCATCATTTATTAATGGATATATAGAAGAAGAATTATATGTGGAGAAGCCTGAAGGATTTTCATTGACAGATAATCCTTACTATGTGTGTAAGTTGAAAAAGGCATTATATGGACTGAAACAGGCACCATGAGCCTGGTATTATAGAATGGAAAAATTTCTACAGGACAAAGGGTTCAAGAAAGGTACTGTTGACAGTAATTTGTAGATTAAGTTTGAAGGTGATGATTTATTAATTGTTTTGGTTTATGTAGATGACATTATTCTTGTATGCACTAATGACCTTTCAGTTTAGTGGTTTGTTGATTCAATGCAGACTGAGTTTGAGATGTCCAGGACAGAAGAACTATCATATTTTCTTGGTTTACGAATCAATAAGAGATATGCAGGGATATTTATCTCTCAATAAAAGTATTTGAAAGATATGTTGAAGAAGTTTCATATGGAAGTTTCCTCTCCTATTAGTACACCTATGGTGGTTGTTTACAAGCTCAGTAAAAATGATATTTCACCTGATGTTGATCAAAGAACATATCGATCAATGATAGGGATTATTATGTACATCAGAACATATCGTCCTGATATAATGCAAGCTGTTGGAATGATAGGTCGTTATTAGTCTTCTCCTAAACAAAGTCATTTAGCAGTTTTCAAGAGGATATTCAAATATTTGAAGGGTACAATGACTCATGGTCTTTGGTATCCTAGAAATTAGAATTTCAATTAACTGCATATTCATATGCTAATTTTTAAAATTGTTTGGATGAGAGAAAGAGCACCAGTGGAGGCACATTCTTCTTAGGTAATTCGTTAGTAGCATGGATTAGTAAGAAGAAGGGTTCCATTTCATTATCAACTACAAAAGAAAATTACATTGATGTTGCTACTTGTTGCACTCATATTTTATGGATGATATAAACTCTTGCAAATTTGAAGGTAACATATATTGATCCAATTCCACTTCACTGTGATAACAACAATTCCATGAGTGTATCCAAGAATATTTTCTCCATTCAAATATGAATCATATACTAATAAAGTATCATTTTCTCAAAGACAAGGTTACAAACAAAGTTGTTCAGCTGAATTATATTCCTTCCACAGAAAAAATTGTAGACATCTTTACTAAACCCCTAGCCAAGACACCATTTGAATATATCTGTCAAAATCTGGGTGTCATCCCTTCTCTCACTTAAGAGAGTCCATCTTGTCAGGGGGAGTATGTGTTGGTTGAATATATGATACCTATGAAAAGTACTACAATAGCTCAAGGGGAGCATGTTTTCTTTGACATTGATGTCAAAGGGGCAGAAAAGGTGCGTTTTGGATGCTACAATTGGAGGTCTAAGCAGCATAGGGCAGCCTTTTAGGGTTTCCATCATAGCCAAAGGGGGATATTGTTGGCATGTTTATAGGAAGAGTGTGCTTGTCATTTATGGAAAGAAAAAAAATGAACCAAACCTTGAGAGAGAAGAAGACGAGAAATATCGGAAGAGATAGCGATTTCCAGAAGTGCAGACGAGGTCCAAGAGACTGACTCGTAGAAGGAGAAAAGGTCGATATCCTTGAACAATTAGAAAACATTCTAAGTCAGAGAGATCAAAAACTTAGGAGGAAGAGAGACAATGACCATTAGATCACTTTTGAGTGGAAGGACATGATAAGTTGAAAGATCTGAGATCTCAATCATTTGAATTTCCATCAGCTGTCGGATCAAATTAATTGAAGGATAAGATAAGCGAGGCATAAGGTTTGAGAATTCCATTATCCAAATCTCCGTCAGGTGTCAGATCAAATTAAGTGGAAGGATAGGATTCGTTGGATTTAATCCAAGGAAAATATACTTCACAGATAGATCGAGTCATTGATCTAAGATCTTGATCAAACAAACATCATTTGTTTTTGGTCTAAATATGTGAGGAGGTTACTCTCTGGAAAAATATCACTTCAAGAGTTTTAGTTTGAGATTTGAAATAAGTGAAGTCCGTAGAGCCAAAGATCTGGAATAAATCTCAATTGTCAGATCTAGAGGGATACATGGCGAGGAATCGTGAGATCCAGAGAAATCACTTCGAGAGTTTTAGTTTGAGGTTTGAAATTCTCAAAGCCTAGAGAGCCCGAGAGCCGAAATAAATTCTCGACCATTGATTGAGAATGAGGCCACAGAACCATCAATGTGGTTGAAAGGTCAAATTATCAAACTAGAGGAAGAGTCATCGATTGATAAGGAAATTTTTCTGTAGATCATCGACTCCGAAAGATTGGCGTATAGAGAAACGAAGGGTTTGCGATTTTAAGCTCCCGGAGCTCGGATCATGAAATAAATCACAGTCATTGATTTAAGGAGGTTAGATATGATTTGCAGATCATGAAAGAAAAAATATGAACCTTCCTTTCAGGAGCACCATCAATATTATGAGATCGACGGTCCCGTCGAATTGCGGGGATTGGAGGTGATCGAATTTTAAAAAGTTGAAGGCGGGCCACAATCAAAACCACAGTATCGCCAAAGGCATACATGTAGTTCTGTAGTGAATTTTAGGGCAAAAAGTGAATTTCCCTTAAACCACCTTTGACCATACATGCAATCATGTGGTCACATGAGAGCATCGTCTAAGGTCACATAAGTGGAATATTGAGGAAGGAGCTAGTGTTGCTAGGATCCACATCGAAGGTTACACATTGAAAAGTCAAAAAGCATATGCATGTATAATCCAACAATGCTGATCAAACCAAATACGATCGATGTTGAGCCCTAATATTGGCTCATTACCCCTTAATTGGGGCATATTAGATTAGTAATGTTATTTTATTTATGTCAGCTTTAGGCCATTAGTTGTAATTATACCTCCTAGTCTCCTATATATACCAAGGAGACATTTTCATTTTGAATCATCTTGTACTTGAACATTTAAGTGGCGTAAAAGGAGGCTGCCCCCTCAAAGAGGCTTATTATCTGAAATTCTCCCTTTTTCAAGGTGTTGAGTACTTTTTCTGAAGATTTTCTATGTTATATTGATATTTGGTTCTTAACAATCGAAGGGTTGTTGTTTCATATCATGATTTATTGATCATTTACAATTTAGTAACACTAACTAAATCATTTTTCCTGAGCATTGGAATCATGATTCCTGAGCGTTTTTTTGAGATTCCTGACTTGAGCATTGGAGATGCGGAGTGTAACAGATCATGAGAGCATGAATAAAAGAAAAATGTTGTGACAAAGAGAGGTTATTGTTTCTCTATAAAAAGTAGTTGAACTGTAAGCAATGAAGATCACAACATGAACTAAGGGAGAAAATGCATAGATGAAGAACATAAGATGGACAGAGAAGAAATGGTGAAAACAACAGACTGTATGAGAACTTAAGCGCAAATAGATGCAAGAAGGAAGAAACGAATGCAAGAAGAGAAGAGAAGTGTAGCAGAACCATGATGACACTGGTAAGCCATTGATAAATATTGTATCACTGTAATAAATTTCAGTAAGAAAATATTAATATCTCAGGGTGGTAGGGTGGTGCTAGGGAGGATTGTTGTCCTCAGAGTTTCCAGTGGGTGCTTGAACACAAGGAGTTGTAGCTTCCATCTGGTTGCAACAAGAAAATCCAGGGTGGTAGGGTGGTGTAAGAGAGAACCATTGTTATCTGTTATATAGGTTAGTACGTGTGTGACTGGAAGTTGGTGCTTCCATCCAGTTGATGTTGGAACAATCAGGGAGTTGGTGCTTCCTTCTAGTGGATGCTAGAGAAACCAGAGAGTTTGTGCTCTCAACAAGTTGCAGCTTGTTAAAGAAGAGGTTGTAGCCTCATTTTGAGTTGGTGCTCAAAGAAATATGATGTACAGAACTTAAAATACTTCCTATCATTCGAAGAAGAAGATGCTTTCTCCCTTTATGGGTTTCCTCATGAATATATGTCTCTGTGTATATCATATGTGTGATTGATGTTTGTTATTTTTGTGGTTCATGTCTTGCATAATCTTGATGATCACTTGGAGAAGGTTAATAATATTTTAATAAGCACAAATTTTTTTAATAACAGTGACAACTAATTCACTCCCCCCGCTCAAATGTCTTAGTAATTCCAACACATAAAAGCCATCAAAATAATGGTGAATGGAACTATAAAGGAAAAATAATCAGGCAAGTCAAGATAAATGAGAATGGCTCCCATGTACCATGTATGAAACACATATGTAATATGTCCTCAAATAGTTTCTCAAATTCTTCCGTGACCAAACATCATTCCAACCACAAACACTCCTCAGAGTTGGTACCTTTCTAAGATGTTTTCATATATGGCTCTTCGTCAATGAGTTGAAAGAAGAGGAACTAAAAAATGGTTGAGGATACCTAAAAGGAAGACAACATTGTCTCTGATAATGATTTCAAGGATGTCGATATGTGGAGGATGTAGACCCTATATATGTTGTTGAAGAGTTTGTTGCTGCCAAAAAATCTGATGTTGGTGCTGAAGAGTATGATAATGAAAACTCTAATGATAAAGTTGGTGTCGAATTTGGTTGTGAAAGCTCTGAAGTTGTATCAATAATATATGTAGGTGATGGTTGCTTCAATTCAACAATAAAAGCGTAATCTTGTTTGATGGACTCCTTTGATTGAAAAAAATGAGTCTTAATGGCTGAAATATCGAGACAACTTGATACTAGCAATGAAGTCCCAACAAAACCAAGTCTGGCTTTTATTGGTCTCGTCACAGGTTGAATTGGATGTACAATCCCCTATCCATTATTACCAAGGCCACCACCAATGTATCCCATCATATGCATCAATTTTGACCCAAGACCATGACTGTGGAAATCAAAAGTTGGTGAAGGAAGCTCAATAGTACTTAGCAATGAAACATCGACATTAGAAGAAAGAGACTATTGCATATCTTTCTGCAAACAAACAATAGTATCTTCCTTCTCTTTTAAGTTAGCCAATAAATTCTCATTGAGAAGAGTGAATTTCTGCTCCATATCATTAATGTGGGTGGTCCAAGTATCAACTTAAGCTTCTTGATCCTCCATTAGACTCCCAATGAGTCTAGAATCCATGGAAAAATAAGTACACTTGTTTTGAAGACAAATATTAGATCTCTCTTGTTCACCTCGAAGTTTGTTAACTTCTTTGACATTTTTTAGATTCAGACTCTGATGTGTCAATATAACTGCATATTTTTCCTCCATTACAATGATTCTCTCCCAATTGATTATGAGAAACCCTTAAAATTTTAGTCTCAATGTGCAAGTGAAAAAATTGAGAAATCCCTGCAGAAAGAGCACATCAAATGGAAAATTTGTATCAGTTTTAGGGGGCAATATTCTTGCTTCCTTTATGAGAAAATGGTGACAAATTTCTCCAAACAATTGAAAAACCACTTGCATGATGGGTCTATTTACTTCTCACTTGAGCCATTTCCTCAGAAAGTTAATATTTTGGGAGAAATCACTGCAGAATGTCACTTTAAATGGAAAATTTGTATCAGTTTCCGGAGGCGATCATCTGGCTTATTTTTTTAGCAAACAATGAGGAATTTCACAAAACTATTGAAAAAAACTTGCAGAATGGGTCAATTTACCTCTCCCATGGGCCATTTCCTTATAAAGTTAATATTTTGGGAGAACTCCCTTTGTATTTTACACAAATTATGCTCACCGAAACTCTTATTTTCCTTATTCTTTGTCTTGTCTATCTTTATCCAAGCATCTTAGCTCTGATACCATGTCAATGTTTCATCAAAAATTGCACATGAGATCTAGATAAAGAAAATACATTTTTTTTTTTATCAAGAATGAGATGAGAGATTCAATATGGAAGAATGAGACAATATATTCACACTACTCCAGTGAGTTGATCAATGAATGAATGATCGATACAATGATGACCAATATGACAAAATGAATGTGTGGAATGCACTCATATATAGGGAAAACCATTCCAAAATTAAGAAAAGAAATCAAGCAGTTACCTTTCCATAGGAATGGATGCATGCATAATAGTGATGACCTAAATAAAAATCCTCAAATAGAACTATTCAGTTAACTCGCATTGAAATAGTGTGTCAAAAATAGAAATTTCTCCAACACATTGGAGAGATTCCATATCCAGTGAATAAAAATCCTTCTTTTCTTCTGATGGTTTGGACACTATTACTTTGGTCTTTCCTTTTTCTTTGGATGATTATTCCATGGGATTCCCTTTTAAACTCAACATGTTATTTTCAACTTTAAGAGCTTCCTAAAAAGCTTCTTCGAGGGTGGTTTTCTCAACATTCTTAACAAACATCACCATGGACATGGGAAAACCAGAGGTGTAGAATTCAATGGAAATTTCTTCATTAGGTTTATAGGCTTGTGGGATTCATTTCAATAATGTAAGGAAGCATTGATTGTAGTCATTGACCAATTCCTCATAATACATTTTAGTTCATGATAGTTCTAGGACTAAATTTGTTGGTGTTTTGTTTTCCCCAAATTCCCTAAGAAAAATGGTCTCAAAGTTTCTCCAACTAGTAATGCAGGCTTCCTATAAAGAGAAGAACCATGTAGAATATTTATTCTCAAATATAATGGGGAACAACTGACAAACCACATCCTCATGTTGAATATTTTGTAGTCTTATAGAAAGAAAGAATTTATTTGCATGGTGTTGACATTTGAAAATGTCAACATAATTTYKCTCGCAAAGTGYTGCTAAAGCCTACTATTATATAAGAATAARTAATGCTAGTAGGTGGAATCCTCTTGAACTTTTGAAAGATYAGGTYTGTTCATTTTCAATGTTATGATGATGTGCTACAAGGGYTTCATGGTTGATGAGAATATGGTTGTMATTAATTAAACTTTGGGATGTTGTTCATGCATGATACTACAGTCACTATTCATTATGGTATTTGTTCTTCTCGCACCTGCACAACAAATGCTAGTAAAAATTGCAGAAGGGCATTTTGAGGAAAAGAAAAATACTATATGTAGAAACAAAAAGGTAAAAACCCATCTTTGTGATATTATATAAATGAAATACTCATTGATAGTGGTTAAGTCCTAACTAACAAGGAAATGGCAATTTAAAAATGTTAAATTTGATATGCATATCATGGAAGTTTGGTGGTGCATTCTTGGAAAGTGATAATACATTGGTTATGTGTTGATTGATGCAATCGGTAGCTAATATGCATATGTTACAAACCTTGGTGGCTTATGGAAGTATGGCTTTACAATTTTTTTTTATGATGGTTGTGCTATTAGTGATGATTATGTTCTATAGTGGTCAAGAGATTCATTTGAATTATAGCATGGGTGGCACATGTGGAAAGGTAATGACACAAATGGTTGAGTGTGGAACTTGGATTATGCTATGGTCTATTGAGTTAATATTCTTGATGCATTGGTTGATTAATGGTGTTAATGGGGGCTCGTTGGCATGTACTATGGAGTAAATTTGATATGGGTGGAGGCAACGTGCATTTATTGCATGCCATCTTTACCCTTCCCGTTGGTCGCCACCCTAATCAGACTATTGTTTGATATGGTTGTTCTGTTCATGCTACGGATTTTCAGCAGGGTGAAACCACTCAACCGCTTCTCCTCTTAGGGTTTTCGATTGACAGGTATATCTCTTTTATCCATTCTTGACTTCACTCTGGTTATGAAATGTTTTTGGCTTAGTTGTATGGGTTTGTGTTGTCCTGAGTGTCGCAACTGTGTGATTTCATCTTTGAATGGAAAATCGATGGTTCTACATATAATTGTTGTGAGTTCATCAAAGTTGGTGGTATTCCTAGGTGATAGCTTTTGTTACCATTGCATTTTTTTAAAGGTTTTTCTTTAAAAAAGTTGACTGGATGATTGTCTTCATGGTTCATGGGTTTAACTAGAACCCTATTCAACTCTGTCAAGGAAATGCCTCCAGTTCAGAAGCATTGTGGTCCTCCTTGAACGCATGCCTTTAGCCTCGAAGTTCCACTATAGTCGGTGTCGCCCTCCCTCCTGTGATAGCTACTATGAAAACCCTTAAACCCTCAAGATTGGAGCTTCATAAGAAGTATTTCGAGTATGTTAAGTTTATTGTGGCCTATTACTTCGAATGCGGGCTCACCCATTATTCGTATAGCAGTTGTGTTAGTATGGATTTTTTCCAATACCTCTGTTATAATGGCGTGAGCCCCGCATTACCCATTGCAGTTATAAAGGTTCACAATTGCCAGACTGTTGTCAAAGAATCAATTTTCTTGTTATGGAAGGGTCTCTATCGTTTTTGTTTTGGCTCATGGGGATACACCATTATCACGCTTGTTTGGTCGATTGTTTTCCCTTACCACAGTGCCAAATTGTTGTTTATTATACAACCATTAGAGTGGCACTTATGATGTTTGGATAATGGTTGGAATTGGTCATAGGTGTTTGGTGTTGTTCACACATGTTGCGTCCTGTAGATGATGTTTTGAGAATTAGAAGATTGGATTAGATATTTCAACTGCATCTTTGTCATTGGTAGAATACATTTGAATGCAGCCTGGTCACTCACAAGTGTCTTAATAAATAACCCAGAATGAGGTTTTTGAGTTATATCGTGGTTATATATTGTTGTGTGGTTATGGGAATTATTAAACAGTCAAATTCTCTCAGTTATGCACCACTTATAATATGGATGGCTTGTTTTTATGCCTAGTGATACCCCCTGAATTCTAAGTTCATTTGTTTTTTTTGCAAATGGATCATTGTTGATGACAGTTATGTTGGATGTTTGGCTCGGTTTTAAGTCTCACTGAGATACTTTTTTTTTATAGTGGCATGATTAAATAGCTTCAAAATTCTATTTCTGCATAGCCCGTGTCTAAATGATGACTGGCAGTTGTATAGTCAATTGCCTTTTCAAGCGTGGCATGCGAAGTTTGACTATTTTGTTTTTTTCTCACTGCGTATATATGTGGGAATGTATATGAGTATAGATATTGATTGATTCAATTATAGGAATAGTGTCTACGTTATTTTCTGGAAGAATGAATTTTTAATGAAGATTGAAGAGATGTATGGAAGTGGTGGAGGTTAACGATTTTAGATTGGGAATGAGTGTAATTTTTGACTATCATAAAATGCAGAATGTACAAAGAAAAGGAACATAACCTCTACCAATGCATGAAACACTTGTGTTGTAATGACACTGTATTGGATATTAATGGACAATGGAATCAGGCAAATACACATGAATTTTACTCAATCATCTAATTGTTGGTTGATCCATATAGTTCTTATTGCAAGTTTTGATTGGATTGCTTGATT
>ML813905.1:15104-25485 GCA_009831015.1 Picea engelmannii
ACATATCCCATATTCATTTTGTTCACTCCCTGTTCTGACATTGATAACAACTAAGAAACTTTTTGTGTTAAGTGGATGTGGTGGCAATGTCTTGTGTAGTTTTCAATAAGTTTTTTTGGGTTGATTTACAGTTGATTGTTTTTGTCATTGAGCAGTGACCATTCCTTCTCCCCTTCTTTATATAATTTTTTTTCTCTCAATACAAACCCCTCATGAATCCCAAAACACGTTTTCACCCCCCTACTCATTGATTGACATTAGAACAATTTGTATGGGTTGGATTACATGAGCCTGATACATTCTGAGCCAAATCTATATTGTATTTTTAAGGAGTTGTCATGATTGGCTATTTAAAAGACTATTTGCTAATTGTTAACATATGCAGTATGCATTTTTTCAGTTGGGGAAGCCATGGCCTAGGAAACAAAGGTAGAGGTGACTAGAACCGAGGCCCAAGAAGGCCTAGGTTCTCTATACATTTTGATGTTGATTCAGAAGAGCTTGGTCAATTGTTCCATGCTGGATTCTTTAATTGGATTTGACAGGGAATAGCCCAACCAAGGCTTGAAATGCCTCCATTTCAAGACCCTCAAGCCCCTGGTATCCTTGTTCCTCCTTGTGTCTCTTTACAACCTAAAGTCCCCAAAAATGATTGGTGGCAGGCGATTGTCCACCCAACAGTCTCCCAACACCGTGGCTGGAAAATATTAACTTTTCCTACTCCCACACATTTAAACCCAATTGTTCAGGCTACCCCTCACCACTCGCCAGTGAAATCTTCCCACGCCAGCAAGATATTGAAGACTGAATCCCATCAAGCATTGGATAAAGGAAAAGAAATCGCTTCCCCTTCCTAACCCTCCGATGACTTTGACAAATCCATGTCTTCACGAATTCATATGAGGGATGATTGTTCCCATGTGATCAGTGAGATAAATCCTAAAGGATCTGCCGAAATCAAGGAAAATTCAGGGAAATCTGGAGGTGACAACAACAACCAAGGAAGGGTTTCTTCACAGACTGGAAAATATGGTTTTTAAATTTTATGTTATTTATTGTTTTATGACAGTGGACTCCATGGATTTTGGACAACATGATTTATTTTGGATATATGAGTATTAGTTTGAAATATTTTCAAATTTTATGAGATAAAATTGTCAAAGGAAAATAGGTTTTGAAGGGAGGCACAAGGGGTGTGTTTTCTTAACAAATGGATTATGTTATGATGTGATGATTGTTATCACTAAAGGAGTAACAAGGGGGTCTCACCTATTAGTTATTATTTAATTATGACCCTATTATGATTATTACTCCCCCCCGACCCTTTAACTAAGGTTAGTTAAATCCTTATGCTAGCTTAACTAATAAGTTAGTTCAACTACTCCAACGAATTCTAAATTGTTAAAAGTTAAACTAAGGGGAGGAATAAGGGAGGATAGAAGCACAAATCATGGTAAGGTTTTCTCTTTAAGTTTATGTTGATATAGTTTAGTTTTCATTCATTCATATATTCATCATAACATAATTCTCTTTTTTTATAGCAGGGACTTATTGTAGACAACAATATTTAGGGTTGAATCAAATCATTCAGACACTTGTTCTTCAAAGGTGTTGATCTATCTTTGATAGTCTGTGTAGGATTGTCTGTTTGTGAATTAACTTTCATGACTGATAAAGGATATTGTGCAGAGTCGAGTGGGAAACAATCTGTGGCAATATGATCCATCTTTTAGAGTTCAGTTTTGGTTTTCTGTCAGAGGTCCTTTTGTATGTTCCATCAAAGATTTCTATGTTTGACTTTGTTCCAAGATTTTTGTGTAAAGTTTTGTAAAGACAATGAGTCTTTGATGAATTGGAATGAAATAAAGGATTATTTTATGTCTCATCTATCTTTATTATGATCCTTGTGTCTTTACTTTTGTTCTTACATTTATTTCAGCAACTGATATTTTCAGAAAAATACATAAAAAGTGAATTTCTAGCAAGCTCTTTTTTGACAAAAAACTAGCCTAACCACTTGTAATTAATACTTGTGAGTTAGGATACATATTTTGTTGGCTATAAACATAGGGTGATATTCCCGTCTACTTTACTTTATCCAAGTAAATTCTGAAAATGATTGAGTAAGATCAATTCATATATTTTCCTCAACATTTATTTGGCGACCATACTGGGGAGATCTTCAATATCTCTATGGTTAATTTTTATACTCGATTTTCATCGATACATCTTTATTTTTCTGTTTTTAATTCTTGGACTGTTTTTCTATGAATGATTGTTCCCGTTGCAAGCCAACCCAATCTTGAGCTTGGTCTCCAATACCATACCAACATTGCTTTGAACCTATTTCATATTATTTTAGACATTGCTAGGACCTATGTTGAGATTAACTGTTCTTGGGAAGAAATTGAAAGAGATATTAGTGTTCAAGAACAATTGGAAGCTAGAAGTAGGCAGCCCAGAAATCAGAAATAACCTTTTGTTTCTTCAGTTTTGGCCTTTCTTTCATGTCCTTAGATTCTCATGCTTCTAGAAGAAGAAGAGGCTTATCACCTTAAATCAATCCTATTGCTAAAATAGGAAGGATAAATGTTGTGTTATCTTCCTAAGAAAGTGCTCTAAGGAGAAATTTATCTGATTCATATAGCTCGTCTTTCTCTCCCTCATCTATCATCCACAAGATGAAATCTAGTGGTGGCTCTGGTGGCATTGGAAATGCTCCATCTTCCCAATATTCATCGTCATCATTGATTGCTAGCTTGTACAACCACCATATCCTTGTTTATTCTACTACAAACCCCACCAAAGTCATTAAAAAGAGTGGTCCTTTTTAGTTCAAAGAAGATTCCACAACTACACCATGGCATGTGTCCTCTCCTGTTCACCTAGCACCTGCTACTCACTCACTTCCAAAGTTTAAAAAGAATTTGCCTAAGTTTTTAGGAAATAACATTGTCAATACCAATGAACACCTAGTGGTATTTTCTAATGCTTTTCATAACATAGGGCTAACGACAATGACACTTGCATGCACTTGTTTGTCAATTCCTTGGAGGGAAAGGCTCCGACCGATTTCTTTGACCTTCCTCCTAAGATCTTGTCTACTTGGGAGGAGTTGATTTATTGGTTTCGATCCACTTACAAGAAATCCAAAATTCCTTCTGATAGGTTAAGGGAGTACAACAACGTCACTTACAAAGAAGGTGAGACCATCAAGTCTTTCAACTTGTGTTTCACCAAGTTGTATAATCAAATCCCCAAAATTATAATCCCTCATAACCAAGCCGCTTTCATGCATTACTACAATGCATTGACTTCTCCTTACTATCATAGGCTTGAAGAAAAGGCCATTGATAATCTTGGTTCATCTTTGAACACTTGCTAAGAGTATGAGGAACAACTTTACCAAACTGGCCTACCCTAGGGAGAATAAGTTAGACAGATGGATTTGTCCACTCTCTTACAGCTCGTTTAAGATATGAACACTCGCATGATAGATTTTGAGTGGAAAGGTACCGTCAAACCTCTCACCCCTAGAGCTTGATCCTCTTTTGCCCCTCCTTTTAGAAGTCTGGTTGAAAATAATTTTCATCCCAAATCTATCCTGCCTTGGAGTTGGTGTAAATTTTGAGAGGAACACCACGAAGAAACCACATGTGAGACAAGATCTTTGGTAAAATACCCGAAGCTACTATCATTGTCCTAAATTTTGCTGAGCCAGAAGATGTCATGGTCATCAACACTAGAAACAAAGTCTATTCCCCAAAAGGAAAATTTGACCCTCCTCGCAGTTCTTTTAGCCTAAGTTCATCCTCAACCGTTGTTGCACCCCAGGTTCCTAAAATTCTTGAGAGTCGGGGAATCACTCCCTCTCCCCCCTCCTCCAAATACAATATCCTGAATCAATTGGCCAACATTAAGGAAGATGAGACCCTCTTAGACATGGTTGTCATTCCAGAACAATAAATGCATCTAAACCAATTGATGGAAGGAAAAGATTTTGTTGTAGCCAATCTTTTCGAAGAGGATTCTTCTGTAAATAAAGTAGTTGTACATAATTTTAGATACCCTGTAAAAAAACCCCCCTTTTATATTTCCATAAATATCATGGAACAAATTTCCCATTGTTGCCTCATTGATGGCGGTTATGCCCAAGTGTGATGTTGAAGATTATTATGGAAGAACTAGTCTTGTCTTGTACAAACTAAAATGCCAGAAGCATGCTTTCCTATAATAATCTACAACAAACAACCATAGGAAAGATTAAGGATGTAACCTTGGTTTTATGCGCTCATCCTAAGATAAGGACAACCCTCAACATTCAGGTGATTGATATGCATGTAAGCAATTATTCAATTATCTTCGGGAGATATTGGAAAGCCCTAACATGTGGATACCTCTCACTCGATGGGACACATTTATCTGTTCCTTGGAATGGAAAGAATATCATAGTTCTTAGAGAAGGAAGAATTGTGTCTTACATTGAGAGTGCTCCACAATCTAGTGTAAACTATATCAAAGAAGACCTAGGAGTGTATTCCATATTCACTGAAGAGGATAATATTCCTATGGAAAGAATTGATTTAGAGGATGAATTGTGGCATATGCACTTCGATGTTTCACACTCAAATGAGGGTAAAGGGGCTGGTATTATCTTGGTTTCCCCTATAGGAAAGATTCATAATCTGTCATACAGTTTGGAGTTTGCTTGCTCAAATGATGCCATTGAATTCAAAGCTTTGTTGTTAGGCATTGAGAATTCCCTTAATCTTGGTTGTGGTCACCTTTCAGTTTTCAAAAATTATGAGCTTGTTGTAAACCTGATATGTAAGACATGCTCTCTTAGCAACAATCTGTTGGAACAATATTCCGAAGCTATTTGGGCACTTGTCTAAAATCTCCTATCTTTTAACATAACTCATGTTTGGAAGGAGTTGAATTCTATAGTTGATTGATTAGTTGTCTTCGTAGCCTCTCCTAATCAACAACTCTTGCCTCACTAGCTTGAATGTGGTTGCCAATCTCTACATCATCCATACATTTATGAAAATGAAGAATTTTGGAAGGCCATCCCTAACAATGAAAGAAATTGTGTTGTCATTCAAAATGAACCTCTCAAGACTGAGGAGACTATATTTATAGAAAATAATAAAATTACTGAAGCCTTGACTCCTCTCAAGAGTTCATTTTCCTTGAGTGTTGGAGGCAACCAAGAAAAACATGAAGAAGAGGAGTTACAACTGAAGGTGGCCGAAGCCATCTCCATGAAAATTAGGACACCTGGATCTTCAACGAATGTTAAAATAAATGTCCAGGGTCCTAATAAAGAAGAGATGAGGTTTCTTGGGTTACTTGGTGGAATTTAAAAGGTTTTTCCTTGGTTTAATGTGTATCTTCATGGTTTTGATCCAAGTCTTGTTCGACATACTATGAAAACAGCTAGGCAAAAACATAGACTTGTTAACTCTACACTGAAAGAAACCTTTCGAAGGGAGTTGGGAGATTTCTTAAGGACTGAATTTTTTTTTTTTCAGTCCACCATGAAGGGGTTTCAAATTCGGAACCTGCTTCGAAAACCCATGATAATTTTAGAACCTCCGTTATTATTCGAACTTTCAGGAAATAAATTATAAGAAATTCGTTCCCTCCTCTCAATATCGAAATGTTTCATCAACATATCGTAGAGTTATAATTGGATCCCTCACTTGATAGTTTCTTTGCTTACAAAAAAATCAAGGTAGAAGGAGAAATTACTCACAAAACCACTTTTAATACTAGTAGCGATACTATGTCCTATGACTGCTTTCCTTCTAGTTTACTATATGCAAGTATCACCTTAAATTGGCCTATACACACAAATCTGGATGAGTCGGTCATTCTCCATGCTTATCTTGACGATCTAATCATATTATTCAAAGGGCTGATAGCTACATCAAAATTTCAAGTGTTAAGACATTTCCAGATTACTTTTGTCTTGGACACTAACTTAGAAATTTTAAAGGAATTATAGAGACAATGGTTTTCCCACACCATTGACAGTCCTCGTTTGAAATATTGCAAGGGGCCAGCGTGAAAGATATTTTTCTAATGGTATTCTTTTGTATACTAGTAGTTTGGCTATGTTTTAAAATTTTCTGCTTCTTTTCTGCTTTACAACACTTTGATTTCTACTTTCTGAGTTGAATTTTATTTTCTTCTTCTGAATGGTTCTATCTTTGTTGCTACTGTTTTGATTTTTGCATTATTATTTCTGTTGGATTTTTGGTATTTATCATCTTTTTGAGAATTTGAATTAGGATGTTGGATCATGTTTTCCATAGTGAAACTTCTGCAAGTATTGTTAGTCAATAACAATCAAGCTTACACAACTGTTATGATGTCGTCTCTAAAGGACCCTTGAAAATCACTATACTTTTCTTCACTGTTGTCTTATAAAGCGTTAGTTGTTTCCCGCTTCTTCTTGCCATTTATTCATCCATAAAGATCTTAAGAGAAAATATCTAAGTCCCCCCTTTCAAGTTAAGATAACATTACAGGAAAATTATTATCCATACAACGGTAAAATCCCTCACACTTAACATTTTTCATGAGTTATTCCTAAGTGTCCAGTCAGCTTTCCATTAAATCCGCTCACTTCCCCCTTGTTGCATAATCATTCAAGTCACATATTCTTCTGATCACTATGCTTGTTCTGTGAAACCATGAGTTATGAGTTCTAATCTATTGAAAAAAAAAAATCCCTGTGGAGTCGCCAGTTTGTTGACATTTGAAAACGTCAACGTAATTTCGCCCACAAATTGTTGCTAAAGCCTACTATTATATAAGACTAAATCATGTTAGTAGGTGGTACCCTCCTGAATTTTTGAAAGATCGGGTCTGTTCATTTTCAATGTTATGATGATGTGCTACAATGGTTTCATGGTTGATGAGAGTATGGTTGTCATTAATTAATCTTTGGGATGTTGTTCATGCACGATACTACAATCACTATTCATTATGGTATTTGTTCTTCTTGCGCTTGCACAACAAATTTTAGTAAAAATTGTAGAAGGGAATTTTGAGGAAAATCAAAATACTATATCGAAGAAAAAAAAAGGAAAGAACACAGCTCTTCGATACTATATAAATGAAATACTCGTTGATGGTGGTTAAGTCCTAACTAACAGGGAAATGACAATTTAAAAATGTTAAATTTGATATGCATATCGTGGAAGTTTGGTGGCACATTCTTGGAAAGTGATAATACATTGGTTATGTGTTTATTGATGCAATCGGTAGCCGATATGCATATGTTATAAACCTTGGTGGCTTATGGAAGTAATGGCTTTGCAATTTTGTTTTATGATGGTTGTGATATTGGTGATGGTTCTGTTGTATAATGGTCAAGTGATTCATTTGAATTATAGCATGGGTGGCACATGTGGCAAGGTAATGACACAAATGGTTGAGTGTGGAACTTGGATTATGCTATGTTTTAATGAGTTGATATTCTCAATGCATTGGTTGATTAATGGTGTTAATGGGGGTTCGTTGGAATGTACTATGGAGTAAATGTGATATGGGTGGAGGCAACATGAATTTACTGCACATCACATTTACGCTTCCCATTGGCCTCCACCCTAATCAGAATATTATTTGATTTGGTTGTTGTGTTCATGCTCCATATTTCTATGTAGTGCCCAGAATTGTAAAGACATTTATATAGATGTAAAGACCAGATTCGTAAAGACACTTATATTTCTACCAATTTACTTAATTTCTGTAAGCTTTTAAGAAGTATAATTTTCATAATTTGCAAAACTATCTCCCTACTTGCGTAAATAAAATTTGGCAATAAATATTAAATTTAAGTAAACAATTCACAATTTTGAGTTTAGATACCTGTCTCTGATGCTACTATCTGCAGCAGCTTGAACCTTTGCTTGAACCTTCGTTTGAACTTACTCCTTAGAACACCCCAAAACCAGCCACCCTACCAACTAGTACGCCTATCCCTAGGACATCGATGGACGTCCTAGCCCTCCGAGCCCAAAACCCCTCAGCCCCGGTGCACTGTAAATCCCACTGTCAATTATCTCTGTCCCAATACTCCCCATTTTCCCCTCTCGTCCAATGCATGAATCGATCTCCCCCTCTCCATAATCCTTCTCCTTCCCCTTATGCCTCCTTCACCACCCTCGCACATTCACTCCTCCACCAAACACCTTATCCCTTAATTAATGCCTCTATCCATCCATTTATTTCTATTTAATGGTCTTATCCTTTATTAAATATTTCCCTTTTACGTATGGGTTACGTTATCCCCCTATGGGATACGTAACCCCCCTTTAATCATTACATTTTATTTTCCCCCCTTTGTTCAACACTTAATTAATCAATTGATTAATTACTAAACAAATTAATCATTAACCAATAATTTAATACTTAATCATTTAATGACTCACTTAATAATTAATCATACATTAACCCTTAATCAAAGAGTTAATCATACTTAAGCTAATCATAGTAAAAAAAAATAATAATTAATTAACAACATATAATTAATTAAAGTTATATAATAATTAATTATAATTTAGCTAATTTTTAGGATTATTCATGAAATTATTCACATTAATAAATAAAGGGTCATTACATTATAGCAGGGTGAAACTTCTTGGTCGCTTCTCATCTTAAGGTTTTCGATTGACAGGTATGTCTCTTTTCTCCATTCTTGAATTCACTCTAGTTATGAAATGTTTTTGGCTCAGTTGTATGGCTTTCTGTTGTCCCGAGTGTTGCAACTGTGTGGTTTCATCTTTGAATGGAAAATCGATGGTTCTGCGTATAATTGTTGTGAGTTCATCAGAGTTGGTGGTCTTCCTGGGTGATAGATTTTGTTAACACTACATTTTGTTAACAGTTTTTCTTTAAAAAAGATGACTAGATGATTGTCTTCGCGGTTCCTAGGTTTAACTAGAACCCTGTTCAACTCTGTCAAGGAAATGCCTCTCGTTCATAAGCATCGTGGTCCTCCTTGAGTGCATGCCTTTAGCCCCGAAGTTCCACCATAGTCGGTGCCCCCCTCTCTCCTGCGATGGCTACTTTGAAAACCCTTAAACCCTCAAGACTGGAGCTTCATAATAAGTTTGTCAAGCATGTTAAGTTTATTGTGGCATATTACTTTTAATGCGGGATCACTCGTTATTCGTATAGAATTTGTGTTAGTATGTCTTTTGGCCAATACCTATGTGATAATGGTGTGAGCCCCGCATTGCCAATTTCACTTCTAAAGGCTCAGAGTCACCAGATTGTTGTCAAAGAATTAGTTTTTTTGTTATGGAAGGGCCTCTTTCATTTTCATTTTGTTCGTGGGGATACACCTTTATCATGCTTGTTTGGTCGATTGTTTTCCCATACCACGGTGTTGAATTGTTGGTTATTATACAACCGTTAGATTGGTGCTTATTATGTTTGGATAATGATTGGCATTGGTCATCGGGGTTTGGTGTTTTTCACACATGTCACGTCCTGTAGATGATGTTTCAAGAATTAGAAGATTGTATTGGATATTTCTACTGCATCTTTGTCGTTGGTAGAATACACTTGAATGTGCGCGGCCTGCTCACTCACAGGCGACTTAATAAATAGCCCAGATTGAGGTTTTTGAGTTATATCATGGTTATATATTGTTGTGTGGTTATGGGAATTATTACACTATGGAATTCTCTCAGTTGTGCACCGCGTATAATATGGATGGCTTGTTTTTATGCCTAGTGATACCCCCTAAATAATAAGTGTGTTTTTTTTTTTTTCAAATGGATCACTGTTGATGAAAATTGTGTGGGATGTTTGGCTCAGCTTTAAGTCACATTGAGATACTTGTTTTTACAGTGGCATGATTAAATGGCTTCATAATTTTACTTTTGTGTAGCCTGTGTCTAAATGATGATTGTCGTTTGTATAGTCAATTTCCTTTTCAAGCATGGCATGCGAAGTTTGACTAGTTTTTTCTTTTCTCACTACGTATATATGTAGGAATGGATATGAGTATAGATCTTGATTGATTCAATTACATGAATAGTATTTCCATTATTTTTTTGGAAGAACGAATTTTTAATGTATATTGAAGAAATGTATGGCAGTGGTGGAGGATAATGATTTCAGATTGGGAATGAGTGTAATTGTTGACTATCATAAAATGCAAAATGTACAAATAAAAGGAGCATAAACTCTACTAATGCATGAAACACTTGTGTTGTAATGAAATTGTATTGGATATTAATGGATAGTTGAATTAGGCAAATACACAGGAATTTTACTCAGTCATCTAATTGTTGGTTGATGCATATAGTTCTTACTGAAAGTTATGATTGAATTGCTTGATTAATCTCATGAAAAGTAA
>ML813905.1:35258-54175 GCA_009831015.1 Picea engelmannii
CTCTTCGAGGGGGCAACCTCCAATCGAGCAGCGCTCTGTTACAATAATATCCAAGCTAGGGTTCTCATACCCTCGACTCCTATTTATACTAAAAAGAAGCATCTAGAGGAAGATCCTTCTAGAAGAGGAAGCTTCTATTAGGTGTTCTTACATCCACCTTATTCTATTTTATTGAAAGGTCTTATTAATATTGACCTTTATTACATCCGAATACATTGATCTACCTATGTGCAGGTTAGGACCTTAACATCTAATTTGGCCTGAAGCTTCTCTATCAATTCTTCTTGCTGAGATATTTGTATCTCACTTGTCTGAACCATCAGCTGTGTCTATTCGAGATCATCTTTGAGACACTTGATTTCATTTTGATCATCTATTCTAGCTTTCTCCAAAGTTTCATTCGCCTGATCTTTGACAGTAGCCTCTGTTGTAGCTAGTTTAGCCTCTAATGTCTTGATTAGATGATTTTTTTGCTTCAGCTGATCTTTTAGGGTCCCGACTGAATATTGGTTTTCTGTAGCAAAAGCACCCAATGTTCCTTCTATTTTCATTGCAAATTCTTCTTTCTTCATGGTTCTTCCATGGGTTATAATTTTAAATTTCTTGGATACAGTACCTACCTCTTGGTAGAGTTCTTGTCTCATGATAGCCTTTCTCTTCTTATCGAAGAAGAATTCATTCGAAGGTAGATCTTCCACTGATATGGGTGTTAATTCTTCACCAAAAATCAAACCTGTGTCTGGTATTCCCTTTGTCGACTACAGGGGAGTAATAGAAAAAATGTGCTTACTGACCTGTTTAGATGATTTCCCTCGAGTAACAACTGAAGTTGTCTCGCTTGGAGGATTCGAAGCCTCGGCTTCCTGTTTCGGGCCCCCATTTTCTCTTCTTTATCCTGTTGTTCTTCTTGGCTGGGTGCTGAATCTTTGGCACCTTCAGCTTTTGTTTGTTGCACCTCTATGGTCATTGGATTCTTGCCTAGTAATACTGGGGGAAGGTAGCTTCACCTATGTTCTTGGAATTTGAAAACATCGGCCCTCTCTTCATGTGATAAGGCTTGTATCCGAGCCAAAACCTAGGCATACTATCTCGTGCCTCAGAAAATATCATCATGAGGTGAATTCTCGTGCTCAAACCTTTTAAGGCCACAACTAGCCAAGTGATTACTCATGACCCTGTGTGGGTCGTGTTTCTTGAATTCAATATGGACTAATTTTATATCTTCTAAGACTGCTTCCTCAGCCTTTTCATGCCCGAAATCTAATAAAGAATAGGTGTTTAAATGAATGGGAAAAGTTGGGCATACCTTCTTTGAAAACGCCTTCAGCTCTTTACTTATGCCACTAATCATGGTTTACATGGCGATCTCGCAACAGGCCAACCTATCGGGTATAAATAATGGTAGAGCATGTGGAGGTACATAAGCGCCGAACACCCTGATGTATGAAAACTCTTCCTCCATGTACCATTCAACCACCTTGTTTAAATTGGCCATGATGCTATTTAAGATCCGAGGCAGTGGATTACCGAAGATGGTGACATGCATCGGTACCATTACCCAATTGAATATTTCATATATAAAATCTGAGGCCTTATCCTCCCAAAGATTAGAATGATAGACATGGATAGGATCAGCCTCCAATGGAGCCCAACTCCAACTCATTAAGGGAAAAGGTGTCATGGAACACATGGCATCCATGATGTATATAGAAATAAAAAATGAGGCGGCTCTCCCGCTTGCCCTCTTCCTCCGATATTCTGTAATTCGACTGGTCAAAATATCTAACAACAGTTTGGCCCAGTCGAAAGAACATCCTTCTGCTACTGTGTGCATCAAAGGCACCCATGGGAGGAAACAATGCGTGGTGTATTCCCTCCCATACAATCTACAGGTCATCATCATTATGTATTTGAACTGTGTCTCCAAAGAAGATATGGAATAAACTCCATTGCTATTTTCCCTGAACTTTGCTGGGTGTGAGACCCAATCCTTGATCAAATCAGATAATCTTTTCCCATATTGCTCTCATTCCTTCTGTTTAAAATCCTCTAGAAAATCTACATTGTATGTGAAGTTCAACATAGGTAGTAACTTGTACATCACCTATAAGTTTTCTAGTCTAAAGGTCCCAACAATGACCTTCTACTCACTGATGATGGTTCTAGTAGGGATATCTACATGATCTAGTGCCCATCGGATCATGTCATAGTAAGGCAAAAGACATGGCCTAGCTACTACTTTGTGCATCTCTGCCTAGACGACAATCTTGTATTTGGTATTCAAGTCGTCTTTCTCATTGTCACTGGAATCATCTGAACAATTCACCAAATCTGATTGCAGAACCTCTGAGATGTATGATCAGGTTTGTGTGGAATCAACGCTTCGAGGTGAAGTATCTGAAACATTGTCAGAGCCTTGTCATGAAATCTCAACACTTGTCTTGGACTCTTTTCGCGGGGCCATGACAGAAGATTGTGACTTAGCTCTCCTATAATAAAAATGCGTATACATACAAAGATCAGTTTGTTGGGAAAAACTTATCTGCGTGGGATAGAAATGAGCTTTATGAATAGAACAAAAAGGAAAAAGATCTATATCTTCGATCATTTAAAATCTCGGTGTCCTTATGAATAGAACGGTCAAATCATATTTAGAGATAGATTTAGCAATAAAGACCATATCCTTACTTGCCATTTCGCCTCATTTCCAATTAATGCTATAAATTTCGACAGTTTGTGACACAAGTTGGCGCAAGGAAAATTTCAAAATACCTCGTAGACTGTGCATATTATCATTTGTATTGAACATTGATTAAGCTGGCTTAGCTGTTTTTATTAAGCTTACTTAAAATTTAATCAACCTTTCGGTGTTCACCATATCGGAAGTTTTCACTCTAACCTTTAGAGCCTCTAAAACCCGAGATCGCAATGATTAGATTTAGTTAAGGAAGGATGTAACCAAGATTAAGTGTTTAATTAATCATGTTTTAATTTATATCGTGACTTCGCGGCTCGAGGTTTCGAAGGTATAATTTCTGGGTGGAACGTATGCCAAGTTGCGAAATCCTGAGTGACTTTAACCATGGTAAAAACTAATCACCCCTGACACTGGCCCGAGTTACTTGTGTAAAAGTCTCATGGCTTCGTCTTTCAATGTTATGACAGTAATGTTTTAGGAGAGAGTGAACGCCAAGACGCAAAATCGCGACAGCACTTGACTATGGTTTAAATAATTTTACTCTCAACTTTCACCTGAGGTAAGCTTTTAAAAATTTTTGCGACCTCACACATCAGGGCTTGTAAATCTTGTGACTTGTGACTCTCGAAGAGCGATATTCCGAGGTACAAAAAGTAAAATCTTTCGTTTAATGATAAAAAGTGGTAACTTATGAAACATAACATCCTTCGCTATTTCGCATGTCGAGACTACTGAGATTTTCAGTAGGTAAATGTCACAAAGTGAAAAAGAACTCAAAAACCAACATTTGAATTTAGAAAATATATTTAAGCCAGTTGAAAAAGGAGGCTCCAATAGTAAGGATTCTCTTGAACTTGAGGTAGTGAATAGTCAATGGGAGTTTTACATATATGTTTTCTCCATTCTCTAGTTAGGATAGTGTTGGCAGCCAATTCATTTTTTTTATTACCCTAAAAAGTTGCCTACACCTAATTGTTTTCTAAATCGACAAGTCATCGTCGCATTTTGCAACTAGACATTTGTTTCATTTCTTGCGACAATTGCAATTGGATTTCGATTCAGTTTTCACAACTGAAAGTGTGAAAGCTCCTCCATTATTGTTTGGACTGTTGTAGTCTTTTTCTGAAAGACACTTCACCAGTAGTTTATTGTATGACTACGAATGACTTTCAAACTATATCCATTCACTTTGATTGCACAACTTGATTTCTTTGGTAAAATATTGAAAATGTTAAGTTATGAGTTATGTTTGATTTCATAAGGGTCATGGTTGATTTTGGTTGTATATATGATATGATTCTTATTATTTTGAGCTCTTAACTTATCGTTTTCATAAGGTTATTGGTTGCAATGTTTTTACACTTTGATTATGATAAAAAATGCATGGGTCATATATCAATTTGGTTTCATATTTGAGTGGCAATGTTTTACGCTTGCCGCATTGGTAAAACCTTTGGATGTCATGTTGGATCGAACTATACACTTGGTGCATGAATTTAACATATGGTATTTGTTTTACGTTTGATCGATGGCACGTTGATATGGTTGTACACCGATTTGGGTTGGCCGATTAATGTGTTGATTGCTGATGGGAAAGCGTTGTACCTAGTCATTAATACACTGCATGGCGGTGGTAATCCCACCACCCTCACACGCATTACATTGATTCATTCCCCTTTGAGCGCTTGCAGCTGTTAAGCCCTATCGTTTTTACTCCTGCGTATGGTATTGTTCAAACCAAACCCTATCATGCACAGAATCCATGGCTCTTGTCGTAAGGGCCGAGCCAAACGGGTGCCAAGCATTGTTGATGTTTGATGGTGCTTATAGCGACCTGGAAAAGTTTGGGTGGCTCCCGTTTATAAAGAAGTTTGATGGTTATAACCCTATCGTGGCTCGGCAATTTGCGTTATCATTCGATGGCTGTTGGGCCAAAATTGGAGATGTCCAACTTGAAATTAATGAACAGTTCCTTAGCTCGACAACCAACCTACCTGTTACTGGACAGAAGTGGTCCAAAAGTTGCAAGGTGGATGATGTCCCGTGGACATTGTTATTCCAGTCTCGAACGGTGAACTCCTGCGACAAAGGCTTGCCTGCAAAAATGTTGAAACCACGCTAGTATGATCTCCTAATGATAATCAAGCAATTCATTACTTGTGAGGGCAGGTACGGGTTCATTTTCTTGTTTCACCTTCGTCTATTGATGGTTTTTATGGGTTTCGAACTTAGTATGCCTCACTACCTGCATCAAAGTTTGTTCAAGATGGCTAAAAGGTACAAGTGTAGCCAGGCCGATACCAACCTCTTCCATTTGGGGTTGATTAAAATGATTATGGTTTATGAGTTGGGGTTACGTCATGATTGTTGGGCTGATTTTCTCAGTCGTAATGGCTTCGAAGAATCGGACCCCCCGTAGGTTGATAAACCTACGATAACCAGAACCTAGCCTATTCCCCCTGTGCCTTACAACGTTTTTCTACCCAAACCTCTACCCGACCCACCTATGAATTTGCCTATGGCTGTGACTGAACAGGTATAAATTGATAAACCCGCAATCAAAAAGCCTAAAGCTAAAACTGGTGCTAATTCTAAAGGAAAGAAAAATGCTAGGTTAATCTCTCGCATGGCGAGAAATAAACCCAAACCCCCTGCCAAATCAAAGCCTATCGTGGTCAGCGAAGACTTTGATTCAGAAATTGAACGTTTTCTCACCGATGAGTATCCTTACTCGGAAGGCTTGTGTGACAAACCTCCTCACGACTTTGTTAAGAATTTTCCACCCTGTCTACAGGATGATCCTAATTTTCCTGGTATTGAACTACCTCAAGGAGCCCTCAGTGAATCATCGAAACCCTCGACTGCTCAACCTCCTATTCCACCTTGCGATCAGTGTGGGTTATGGTTGGAGGGATACTACTTGGATGTGCCGATGTTGCAATCCAGAATCCATGATTTGGAAAACCAAGTGGTAAAGCTCACTGATCGTAATGCGAAGGTGGAACCCTCTGACAAGAAGAAACGCACAGCTGGTTCAATTCTGTTCAAGAATGTCGAGTCAGCCACGACAATTGTCAATTCGAAATTGGCATAGCCTCAGCAACTTCGCTGGTATAACTTTCACTCATGTATATGGCACATTCATAAACTCTGTATACATCATCGATCTGCTCTGTTACATAAACATGCATTGCTGTACATAACTTGTTTTGGTAAATCGAATTTGTTATAAAATTTGGTCTTGATTCTATTAATCATATAATGGATTTGATTGTTTTAAATTAGTTGTGATTGAATGTTCTGTTGCATCTATTTTGGGAAAGTTGTTTTACATTTCAAACCTTAAGGCACGATTTATGCTGTGATCTGAATTGGTTAAGAGACACATGGTTATCTGTTGCAATTTTATATCGCTTTGACCAGTCTGGATATGGTTTCGATTTTGTTTAAAAAATGATTTTTGAATTGATACAAATCGTAACAATTATCCAACTTCCAGCTAGTCAATTCGTTATGGCCGGTCAACCCTGTTCTTTTGTGAATTAGAATGACAGCGTATTTTTAGTTACGAATGAATTTGTAAAACAAAATGATCATGCTCTATAATTGGCTCAGACCCGATTTTATGTGATTATCGCCCAGCTTATGGTTATCATTGCTGTTGTTCGATCTTGACTATGTCATACCCAACAAATGAAATCTATGGTGGTTTTGGTCAACACTGCCACGCATGTTTTGTTTTGATGTATATCATAACAACCTTCTCGTATGTGATCACAACAGAATGAATCTTGTGCTTAATTTCTACATCCTATTGATTGAAACAACATGAAATATTGCTACAGTTGTGACATATATTTGGTTTTCAAATGATATCGATTATAGTTAGGTTGTGGAAAATCTTAGTTGATATGGTTACTATCCTGTTCGATTATGGTTGTATTAAGTACGATTACATCGTATCTCATTTGATTCGATTCACTGTTTAAATTCGTTTAATTCAAAATAGGTCTGTCAAGGTTTGACCATGTTTTATGGTGACTAAAAACAGAGCATTCCTTACTCTGTTTCGATTACATTTATTTTGATTTGGTTTAATCTAAATGATAATTTCACTTGAATTATTAGTAATTCGTTTTGATGATGAAAATAAAATAAAATTGGATTTGATTTCTTTTAAGATTTTATTTGATTTCTATCTGATTCCATATGCTATTTTAGACTAGCTACAGAATCAGATGATTCTGTAGCTAAGTCCGTGGAGTCAATTTTTTATTGTTTTCTTAATAAAATATCCTTCTAACTTGGTCTTTGTGTTCTATTGCAGGCAAATTCAAATTGGCAATAGATATGATAAGCAGTTAGGGGATGTTTTACAGATTCTACTTGCATTTTATTTCCTTAGTTTAGGTGATTTTGGGATTTTCCCCAGATTATGTAAAACAATTTGCTATTGTTCACAAGGATGTTTTACCTTGTGAGAAACCTATATAAACTTATGATTTTTGTAATAATCATCATCCTCAGTTGTGGGAGAACAAGGATATAGAATTCTGATACAGACTGGAGCAGAATTGATGTTTTGTCATAGCTTTAGCTTTTCCATATATCAACATTGTGTTTCAAGTTTTGTATATCACTTTGTTTATGGTTTATGATTACTTTAGCTATCTAAATCAAATTCAAATGATATAATTCTATTACTGTTATCTATATCTTGTTTCTTCCAAATCGATAAAAGACATAACAATTATTAGTTCATTTTGTGAATGATAGCTTTGTCTTCTTCATAAATCGAATTATTATATATAAGTTTTATGCATAATAGGTTTCCCTTATTACAGAGATTTATCATCAGAAGATTGTTATGATTTTCTTTTATGTCTTGTTTGTCATGTAAAACACTTCAAGAAGCAGCATAGCTGATCGTTTACGGGAAGCTTAAGGACTAAATGGTGTGAATTTCTTCCTCCAAACAGCTTAAGAAGTCATCCTACACAGGGCAGATTTGGAGCGTTTCCAGGTCAATTAGTTAGATGTTTATTATTTTGATTAAGTAGTGTAATATAGATAATAGTTTAATTAGATTTATATTAGGTTGTTTAATTTCAGTAAATTATATTAGATTGTTTAATTTCAGTAATGTGTATTTCTTTTTCATAAAATATAAAAAATCAAAAAAGAGATTCATGGATGTCTAAGGGCAGAGAATATACATGAGTTTTGCAGGTTTTAATCAAATCTGTAGGTTGTCCATAGTGTACATTTGTGAATAAGAAATATTGCAGCTGATAATTAGGTAGTTGATTTGAGTTATTATAATAGTAATTAGTGGATTGTTAGAATAGTTTATATTTAGTATATTAGTTCCTTTTCTTTGTTTTATTAGTTTCTAGTTTCCTCTATTTTGGTTAGTTTCTTGTATTTAGTTAGAGTTTAGTTTGTTTTATTCACCTCTATTTAGATTTCTTAGCTCAGATCATTTCTCTCTTTGGTTTTCATAGAAGACCTTAGAGTGGCCAACAGAGCTGTTAAACTCATCAAGGTGGTCCATTCCAAACGACTTGGGTTATTTAGACAACCCCGGACCGGTTCCACTCTCCCAGTTGACGGACGGTCAATTTCGCCCATCAACAAATGGTGCTAGAAGGAGGGAAAAACTAAATTGATGGCACGAGGTGGTCGCAAGACTCCTCCACCCCCTAATCGCTCCCCTATAGTGACTAGAAGCCGCTCATTCGATAGTATTCCCCCTTGAACAACAACTACTTCAACCGAAGATCCTCAGATCACAGTTGAGCTAGCAACCCCTAATCCTACAGGTGGTGATATATAAGAAATTTTTAGAAAATCTCTTATTAAATCACATAAAGCCTTTGCTAGTCTTAGGCAACCAAATCGCCCGTGGGGTCAACCTTTAGACTTCTCTGAAGTCAGAGAACAATTAGGTGATATAGACCTTACTATGAATCCTACAGATCCAAACACAAATCCTGCTGTAGGAGGATCTGGGATACCTCCTTCACCACCTCCCTCATCTCCTTCTTCTTCTGGAGGAGATTCCTCTTCTGACGAAGGCAAATCAACTTCTCATCCTTCTACACCCACTACCCCAATGGCAAATCAGAACAACCCTGCTAGACCTTGGTTGGACCAGGATGTCGTAGCAGTACCTGGAGACCAACACCCTTTACCTAAGCACCTGGAGAAATGGCTTCCTAAGTTTGATCCCGATTCAAAACAGATAGCAGAAGATCATATCAAAAAATTTATGTTAGCCATCAGACTTCGTAACATTGAACATGAAGATGTTGTCTGTAGGTTGTTTCCTTACACCTTTGAGGGTAATGCATCCACTTGGTACTTTGCCCAGCAGCCTTGCACTATAGTATCCTGGGAAAAGTTTGAGTCATGCTTTTTGGAAAAATTCGGAGATGGCAAGCCTCCTGAAGTCTTAGTCATGGATATTTCAAACTTAAAAATGAATGCAAAAGAAAAAGTTAAAGATTTTAATCAAATATTTTTAACACTTAAGAATAGAATCCATGCAGACTCTATGCCTGTTGAGAGTCTTGTAATAGCTTACTACACTAAATCTCTACACCAAAGTATAGCTATTTGGGTGAAAAGATCTAAAAAGGCCACGTTGTTAGAATCCTTTGAAGAGGCTATGCAAATTGAAAAAGACATACTCAGCCTTAAGGATTCTTCTAGCAACGAAACTGAGAATGTTTCTTCTTCCAAGAAGAAGATTGAAATTCTTCCCAGACCTACACAAAACAAGACACAACCCGGAAATTCTGATTTGGAAAGTTTAACCAAAGTTGTACAAAAGTTGTCTAATCAAGTCATAGACTTAAAAAGGTCAACGAAAGAAGCCTCTTCGAGTAAAGGACCCTACAAACCTCCTTTCCAAAATCCGTTTCAAACCAACCAGCCTAATCCAAACCCTGAAAGATTGAACCTAGAAAGTTTGCAATATGCTCTCTAGACAATTCTAGGAGCCCAGGATGACTTGATCCCTCCTGATATTCCTCGAGAAGTTGTTGAGCAGGAAACAACCCAAGAAGAAGAGTCTTCTCCAAATATCTTTGGTCACCTCTCTGATAGTATCTTTCAAGCTAACTTTGAGACCGTGCACCCTTACAATACTAGTAGCAAGACCGCGAACAAACCTCTTTCCGATAAAACTACAACTTTACCTCCAAAGCCATCTAAATCAGTAGAAACTAAACAGAGTAATGCTAGCCCTAAATTAGATTATGATGTTGTTGAATATCTTAAGAAATTACGGGCTAACATTTCTATTTATGAGTTGTTGAAATTTCCATTTTTGTTACAAAAGATGTTGCAAAATATTTCAGACAATGGCAAGAATGGTAATTCAAATGGTAATAAGGTTGTGCAAAGAAAAGTTCCACAGAAGACTTCCCCTAAAAACAATCTTGATCCTTAAGATAAAGGAAGCCTTCCTGTAACTCCTGTAAATAATGTAAATAACAATGTAGATAGTGTAAATAATTCAGACAAAGTAGTCTTAGAGAATGCGAGTAAGAAACCTCAAGCTACAACTCTAAGTACTCGCAAGAATGTACCTCCTTTTCTTTTAACTTTAAAAATCTTCAACAGAAATGTGCATAACTGTATGGTTGACTCGGGAGCATCATCCAATGTGATGCCTTGGTTAGTCTGCCAAAAGATTAACGCCGAAGTTGAACCATCTTCTTTGAAAATCATACAACTTGATCGAACAGATGTTAAAGTTATGGGCGAGCTAAAAAATGTATTGATTATATTATCGTCTAACCCTAAGGTTCATCAAGTTATTGATATAATTGTGGTGGATATCCCAGAAGTGTATGGTATGTTTTTGAGCAGGGACTATTCGAAGCAGCTACATGGTTACTTCACAACGGACTGGTCTCATTTATCGCTTCCAGAAAATGGCAAGCCCAACAAGATCAGGGTGAATCATGAGCATTACCTCAAGTTCACGGTAACAGACTTGAATGACCCCAATGAACCATATACATCTTCGGCTGATTCATATGAAGTCCAAGGGATGGACACCTACTTCAGAAATTTCATGTCTGAAATTTCACCTATCAACAATCCAGAACAGCAGTCCGAGATCTTAGCATGTACACAACCAACAGCTTCTATACAACAATCTGGTGAGCCCGATAAAAATCAAATTTGGTCTTTATATTTTGACGGTTCCAAGTCTAAAGAAGGAGCTGGTGCAGGATGCATCATTATCAATCCGGCTGGTAATAAAACATTATTGGCTTGTAGATTAGAATTTGAATGTACTAACAACGTTGCAGAATATGAGGCTTTATTACAAGGTATCATAAAAGCCTTAGACATGCACATTCAGAATCTAGTTGTATTCGCCGACTCTGAGATAGTGGTTAGACAGGTGAGAAATTCTATACATTGTCTTACCCCGCATCTCAAATGTTATCAGTCTGAGGTATGGAGTTTAATAAACAAATTTTCTACGTTTAATATAAATTCCATCCCTAGATCAAATAATACTGAAGCAGATCTACTAGCTAATGTTGCTTCTAAACTTCTTCCTGCAGAAGGCTTATCCCCAAACGCATTCTCCGTGGAGCTATTATTTCGACCATCTGTTCCAGACAATATCATGAACTGGAGAGTATTTGACGATGATCAGCAGATCATTAACTTTCTGCACATGGAGGAAACTTTCCAAGGTGCTATGATAGATGAACAAACGCATGATGATAATTTGCATGACTTTACGGTAATACCTAATCTGAAATCTCCTGAAGCTCTATCGGACATGGTAAATTCCTTACCCAAATCTGTTGCTAGACTAGAAATTTTTTATGATTTTGAAGATAAATTTAAAAAAACGGTCAATTGCAAAACCAACAGTTCCTCATTGTCTTATGAAAAGGTCAATTTAGGAACTAGTGAAAACCCTCAGTGTATCAACTTAGGCTTGGGGTGTTCTAGGCAGGAAAAAGCTTCTTTTATTAAATTATTTAAAGAATTCAAGGATGTCTTTGCTTGGACTTACGAAGATCTTAAAACGTTTGATCCTAATATTATACAGCATGTCATCCCAATGAAGCCCCAAACCTTGCCCTTCCAACAGAAGCTAAGGAAAATGCATCCTAAGTTAGAACCGACCGTACAAAAAGAATTGAATAAACTCCTAAGTGCTAAAATAATTTTCCCTGTTAGACACACCCAATGGGTATCCAACCTCGTCCCAGTGCGGAAGAAAAATGGGGAAATTCGACTTTGTGTCGATTTCCGGAACCTCAACAAAGCATCTGATAAAGATAATTATCTTGTCCCTCCCATGGAACAGATAATTCAACAAGTATCTGGTTCCGAGAGGCTGTCTTTACTAGATAGTTTCTCTGGATACAACCAAGTCTTGATGTCTCCGCCAGACCAGTTGAAAACTACCTTCCATACCCTGTGGGGCACTTATTCTTATCACAAAATGCCCTTTGGATTGATTAATGTCGGTGCTACCTTTAAGAGAGAAATGGATATTTCTTTCCGAGGCTTGATCAATCACTCCGTGGTAGTCTACCTAGATGATGTGACCATTTATTCTAAAAACAAAGACGATCATCTAGCTCACCTACGAGTCGTTCTGCTATGATGTCATAAATTCGACATCTCCTTGAACCCCAAGAAATCCATCTTTGCAGTGGAACAGGGTAAACTACTAGGATTCATTGTGTCTAGTGATGGAATGATTATTGACCCCGAGAGGACCCAAGTCATCGCTAAACTTCCCCCACCTTCCTCCAAAAAATCCATGCAGTCCTTTATAGGCCAGATCAATTTCGTGAGAAGATTCGTCCCCAGTTTCTCCGAAATGGTCAGACCTCTCCAGAACCTGATAAAGAAGGACACCCAATATCACTGGGGACCCACTGAAAACTAAGCTTTTAACGATATAAAGAAGGCTATAATTGATGTTCCATCTCTCATGAGCCCTGATTTATCTAAATATTTTACACTCTATACTTTCGCCTCTGATCGTTCCTACGCCACGGTTCTAACTCAGAAGAATGCCGAGAACAACGAAGTACCCATCGCCTTTATGAGATTTTCTTTCAAAGGTGCTGAACTTAAATACCTAGCAGTCGATCGGCAAGCCTACACTGTCTTCAAGGCAGTTAAGCATTTCCGGTCTTATCTTTTGAAGTCAAGGACCAAGGTCATTGTCCCCTACCCTGCCGTTAGGAAATTGTTAGTGCAAAAAGAGTTAGGAGAGAAAAGAGCCAACTGGGTCACCTCCTTGCAGGAGTATGACTTAGAAATCACTTTAGCCCAAATCGTGAGAGGCCAAGGGTTGTGTAAGTTGGTAGTTGATTCAGAAACTGAACAACAAGAAGTTAGTGACACGTCAGACCTAGAACAACATGATCAGAGTGTGATTTGTTGTACACAAAACCTAGTGAGTCCTTGGTACGACGATATTAGACACTGTCTTCAACATGGATCAGCACCCCGTCATCTTGACCCTGCCAAAAGAAGAGATTTGAGACTAAAGTCCGCCTCCTTTTATCTAGTTAATGGTATACTGTTTCGTCAGAATTTTGATGGCGTACTGATGCGTTGTCTTGAGAAGGATGAAGCAGAGAAAGTCTTTCTTGAGTTGCATGCAGGTGAAGCTGGTGGTCACTTCGGTGGTGATACCACTACTCATAAAGTCTTAAGAGCCGGTTATTACTGGCCAACACTTTTTAGAGACACCCATGCCTTGTGCCAAAAATGTATCATTTGTCAGAAAGCGTCAGGGCGATTGCAAAAACTAGCCTTCCCTTTGCAGCCCGTCACAGTCGATTCCCCTTTCCATCAATGGGGCCTTGATATCATTGGTCCTATTAACCCTCCATCCTCACAACAACACAAGTATATTGTGACAGCCACTGATTACTTTACTCGATGGTATGAAGCCGTCGCGCTAAGAACTGTTAACACAAGTCAGGTGATCGCTTTTCTTAACTCGAATATCATCACCCGTTTTGGCATACCTGATTGTCTAGTTTTTGATAACGCTTCATACTTTTCCTCTCTTGAGATGAGTGAGTTCACCTTAGAAAAATGAATAAAGCTTAAGTATTCAGTGAGTTACTACCCCCAGGGTAACGGATTAGCAAAATCAACCAACAAGAACTTGATCAAGATTATCAAGAGAACCGTGGCTGAAAATCACAAGAACTGGCACAACGTACTGCTTAATGCACTGTGGGCTGACAGGGTAACACCCAAAGCTGCTATAGGTAATTCTCCTTTTTTTCTCATTTATGGCAGAGAAGCCATTTTTCCACCTCATATTCTTCTTCCTTCGCTCCAATTGTCACAAAAGGTTCAAGAAGAAGAATGTTCCCCTTTAGAAAGCCGTATCAACGCTCTGATGAAGTTAGAAGAAGTAAGAACCCAAGCCAAGCGTAAACTAGATCAACATTAACAAATGATTAAAAGCTGGTTCGATTCTAATTCTGCTTCTGATCGAAATTTTGAAGTAGGATATCTCGTCTTAAAGTGGGACAAACCACACGAAGGGAAGGGTGAACACACTAAGTTTCAAAATTTGTGGCTTGGGCCATTTTTGATTGCTGAAAAGTTGGGTCCTAGTTCTTTTCATTTGCAGAGTCTTGAAGGACAGCTTGACACCTATCCGGTGAATGGCCAAGCCCTGAAAAGATACTTTGCTTGATTTTTATCCTTGTATATTATGTAAATATTTCCTTTTGCTTTTAACTTTTGCCTTTGTTTTCGATTTTGATTTGATTGATCAGTTTGGTGTGTGTTGAAACATATGCATGCTTATGCACTGAGCCATTCAGACAAATGACTATAAGAAAATCTCTTCACTGAAATAACTTCTGAAAAGTGGTACGAACATCAGTGATATATTTGAAAATGATGTTGAAAATTTTTGTTTGAAAGAAGTCAACTAATTTCGATCTCTGAGTGAAGTTTGTCGTGATCATATTTATCTTTTTACACTGTCCCTTTTCCGTAAAGGAATGACTCAAAAGGATGTCTCCCTGTCATAGTAAGTTGTTTTAGAAATAAAACATTTCTGGAGCTGAGTAAAGGACAGTACTTAAAAAATTCTGATGAGGTCTAAAAAATATGAGAAAATATCAAGATTTTTCAGCGTCACCCCGCTCAGCTATTTATAAAAGAAAAACAAAATAAAAATGTAAATAAGAGCTATCGGAAGTGTTTGTAAACCCGTCGGGATGCTGAACAGGTCTGCTGGCAGCGGGTAAATGCAAGCATGGCGCCAAGACAACTTCGTCGGGGTACTGAATAGGCTTGCTGGCAGTGAAGCAATGTCAGGTAAATGAAAATCTAAAAAGAAAGAAACCTCTTCTAAAAAATCCTTTACTCTAATCTAGAACTTCTTGACAGGATAAAGACGTCCGAGTGGGTTAAATGGAAACCCTGTCGAGGCTATGGACGCCTACTGGCAGCAGTGGCCATGCCAACAGTATGGGATATTTTATCATTAAAATCATGACTTGCTGATCTTTAGGACTGTTATTGGTTTGCATATTTTAAAACATAGCTGGAAAAGATGGTAAAAGTTGATGTTGGTACGATTTTCTGGTTGTTGTTTTTGAGTTGAAATTTTCTTTGTTGTCCTGATCTGAATTCATTTCTTTTGACAGAAATAACTGCTTCGCCCAGTGTGTCGCCATTGTTGGCAGCCAATTCATTTTTTTTATTACCCTAAAAAGCTGCCTACACCTAATTGTTTTCTAAATCTGCCTACAAAGGCTTGCCTGCAAAAATGTTGAAACCATGATGGTATGATCTCCTAATGATAATCAAGCAATTCATTACTTGTGAGGGCAGGTACGGGTTCATTTTCTTGTTTTACCTTCATCTATTGATGGTTTTTATGGGTTTCAAACTTAGTATTCCTCACTACCTGCATCGAAGTTTGTTCAAGATGGCTAAAAGGTACAAGCGTAGCCAGGCCGATACCAGCCTCTTCCATTTGGGGTTGATTAAAATGATTATGGTTTATGAGTTGGGGTTACGTCGTGATTGTTGGGCTGATTTTCTCAGTCATAATGGCTTCGAAGAATCGGACCCCCCACAGGTTGATAAACCTATGATAACCAGAACCCAGCCTATTCCCCCTGTGCCTTACAACATTTTGCTACCCAAACCTCTACCCAACCCACCTACGAATTTGCCTATGGCTGTGACTGAACAGGTAGAAATTGAAAAACCCGCAATCAAAAAGCCTAAATCTAAAACTGGTGCTAATTCTAAAAGCAAGAAAAATGCTAGGTTAATCTCTTGCATGGCGAGAAATAAACCCAAACCCCTTGCCAAATCAGAGCCTATCGTGGTCAGCGAAGACTCTGATTCAGAAATTGAACATTTTCTCACCGATGAGTATCCTTACTCGGAATGCTTGTGTGACAAACCTCCTCACGACTTTGTTAAGAATTTGCCACCCTGTCTGCGGGATGATCCTAACTTTCCTGGTATTGAACTACCTCAAGGAGCCCTCGGTGAATCATTGAAACCCTCGACTGCTCAACCTGTTGTTCCACCTTGAGATCAGTGTGGGTTATGGTTGGAGAGATACTACTTGGATGTGCCGATGTTACAATCCAGAATCCATGATTTGGAAACCAAGTGGAAAATCTCACTGATCATAATGCGAAGGTGGAACCCTCTGAAAAGAAGCAATGCACAGCTGGTTCAATTCTATTCAAGAATGTCAAGTCAGCCACGGCAATTGTCAAATCAAAATTGGCATAGCCTCAGCAATTTCGCTGGTATAACTTTCACTCATTTATATGGCACATTCATAAACTCTGTATACATCATCGATCTGCTCTGTTACATAAACATGCATTGTTGTACATAAATTGTTTTGGTAAATCGAATTTGTTATAAGATTTGGTCTTGATTCTATTAATCATATAATGGATTTGATTGTTTTAAATTAGTTGCGATTGAATGTTCTGTTGCATCTATTTTGGGCAAGATGTTTTGCATTTCAAACCTTAAGGCACGATTTATGTTGTGATCTGAATTGGTTAAGAGACACATGGTTATCTGTTGCAATTTTATATCGCTTTAACCAGTCTGGATATGGTGTCGATTTTGTTTAAAAAAAGATTTTTGAATTGATACAAATCGTAACAATTATCCAACTTCCAGCTAGTCAATTCGTTATTGTCGGTCAACCTTGTTCTTTTGTGAATTAGAATGACAGCGCATTTTCAGTTACGAATGAATTTGTAAAACAAAATGATCATGTTCTATAATTGGCTCAGACCCGATTTTATGTGATTATCGCCCAGCTTATGGTTATCATTGCTGTTGTTCGATCTTGACTATGTCATACCCAGCAAATGAAATCTATGGTGGTATTGGTCAACACTGTCACGCATGTTTTGTTTTGATGTATATCATAGCAACCTTCTCGTATGTGATCACAACAGAATGAATCTTGTGCTTAATTTCTACATCCTGTTGATTGAAAAGACATGAAATATTGCTACAGCTGTGACATATATTTGGTGTTGAAATGATATCGATTATAGTTAGGTTGTGGAAAATCTTAATTGATATGGTTACTATCCTGTTCGATTATGGTTGTATTAAGTACGATTACATCGTATCTCATTTGATTCGATTCACTGTTTAAATTCGTTTAATTCAAAATAGGTCTGTCAAGGTTTGACCATGTTTTATGGTGACTAAAAACAGAGCATTCCTTACTCTGTTTCGATTACATTTATTTTGATTTGGTTTAATCTAAATGATAATTTCACTTGAATTATTAGTAATTCATTTTGATGATGAAAATAAAATAAAATTGGATTTGATTTCTTTTAAGATTTTATTCGATTTCTATCTGATTCCATATGCTATTTTAGACTAGATACAGAATCAGATGATTCTGTAGCTAAGTCCGTGGAGTCAATTTTTTATTGTTTTCTTAATAAAATATCCTTCTAACTTGGTCTTTGTGTTCTATTGAAGGCAAATTCGAATTGGCAATAGATATGATAAGCAGTTAGGGGATGTTTTACAGATTCTACTTGCATTTTATTTCCTTAGTTTAGGTGATTTTGGGATTTTCCCCAGATTATGTAAAACAATTTGCTATTGTTCACAAGGATGTTTTACCTTGTGAGAAACCTATATAAACTTATGATTTTTGTAATAATCATCATCCTCAGTTGTGGGAGAACAAGGATATAGAATTCTGATACAGACTGGAGCAGAATTGATGTTTTGTCATAGCTTTAGCTTTTCCATATATCAACATTGTGTTTCAAGTTTTGTATATCACTTTGTTTATGGTTTATGATTACTTTAGCTATCTAAATCAAATTCAAATGATATAATTCTATTACTGTTATCTATATCTTGTTTCTTCCAAATCGATAAAAGACATAACAATTATTAGTTCATTTTGTGAATGATAGCTTTGTCTTCTTCATAAATCGAATTATTATATATAAGTTTTATGCATAATAGGTTTCCCTTATTACAGAGATTTATCATCAGAAGATTGTTATGATTTTCTTTTATGTCTTGTTTGTCATGTAAAACACTTCAAGAAGCAGCATAGCTGATCGTTTACGGGAAGCTTAAGGACTAAATGGTGTGAATTTCTTCCTCCAAACAGCTTAAGAAGTCATCCTACACAGGGCAGATTTGGAGCGTTTCCAGGTCAATTAGTTAGATGTTTATTATTTTGATTAAGTAGTGTAATATAGATAATAGTTTAATTAGATTTATATTAGGTTGTTTAATTTCAGTAAATTATATTAGATTGTTTAATTTCAGTAATGTGTATTTCTTTTTCATAAAATATAAAAAATCAAAAAAGAGATTCATGGATGTCTAAGGGCAGAGAATATACATGAGTTTTGCAGGTTTTAATCAAATCTGTAGGTTGTCCATAGTGTACATTTGTGAATAAGAAATATTGCAGCTGATAATTAGGTAGTTGATTTGAGTTATTATAATAGTAATTAGTGGATTGTTAGAATAGTTTATATTTAGTATATTAGTTCCTTTTCTTTGTTTTATTAGTTTCTAGTTTCCTCTATTTTGGTTAGTTTCTTGTATTTAGTTAGAGTTTAGTTTGTTTTATTCACCTCTATTTAGATTTCTTAGCTCAGATCATTTCTCTCTTTGGTTTTCATAGAAGACCTTAGAG
>ML813905.1:60777-82645 GCA_009831015.1 Picea engelmannii
CCTCTTTGGCCATAAGCATGAAGTCATTTTCCTTATCTTCACAGGATGAGTCACTATCAGTGTCTTCTGAGGAATTGTCATTATTTGCAACCAAACTTTTCTTCTTATTATATTTCTTGTATTTGTACTTCTTTTCCTCATCAAAGTTCTGGTCCCTTTTATGATGGGGACACTTAGATGCAAAATGACCTATCTTACAATAGTTAAAGCATTTGAAGGGCAACTTCCCTTGATATTTTACTGACCCTTTCTTTAACCTTCTCACAAATTTTGCCTCAATATCATCTAATTCTGAATCAGTATTCTTGTCTGATTTAAAAGAAGCTTCTCTAGTACTGGATTTATCTTTGTTAATTCTCATTTCATATGCAGTTAGAGTTCCTAGACGTTGATCAATGGACAGAGTTTTAAGATCATTTAATTCTTCTATTGCAGAGACTTTTGGATTAAATTTATCAGGCAGAGATCTTAAAATTTTCTGAACAAAGAGTGCATCATCAAAGTTCTCACCTAGACCCTTCATGGCATTTACAAGTTCTTCAACTCTTAAAAAATACTTGCTAATTGTTTCATCTTCATTCATCTTTAGTTGTTCAAATTTCAATCTGTATGTTTGAAGTTTGGCATCTTTTACTTTCTCATTTCCTTCATAACTGTTAATAAGTTTATCCCACATTGCTTTGGCAGTATCAAGATGCATCACCTTTACAAACTCAGCTTCAGCAAGTCCATTCAAGATAGCATTCATCCCCTTAGCATTAAAAATAAACTCTAACTTTTCCTCCTTGGAGGCTAGCACAACAGGCTTTGTATATCCAGTCTCTACTACATCCCAAACATCAGCACCTAAGGCCATTAAATATGTTCTCATTCTGATATTGTAGAAGGAAAAATTTGTTCCATCAAACAGAGGGGGATTAGAGGCTAAAGTCCCTTCATGACTTGTCATGTTTAAGCTTACAGATATACCTTTGAATAAAAGGAACCCTTTCTGATACCAATTGTTGAAAGTACTAATACAAATGAGAGGGGGGGTGAATCAGTTGTCTTTGAGCTTAAACAATTTTTAGTTTGTTAAAACATTCTTAATTTTTATTCAAGTGATCATCAACATTATACAACATATGGACAATAAAAGTAAAAAACATAAATCACACATAAGGTATACACAGAGACAGATTTTCACGAGGAAACCCATAAAGGGAGAAAACCTCTTCTTCTTCGAAATGATAGGAAGTCTTTCAAGTTCTGTACATCATATTTAATTGAGCACCAACTCAATGTGAGGTTGCTACCTCTATTTTTACAAGCTGCAACTTGTTTTGAGAGCACCAACTCTCTGGTTTCTCTAGCACCCATTAGAAGGAAGCACCAATTCCTTGGTTTCTCTAGCACCCACTAGAAGGAAGCACCAACTCCCTATATGTTCCAGCACCAACTGGATGGAAGCACCAACTCCCAGTTACACAGGCTCCAACCTATATAACATAGAACACTTGTTCTCCCTTCCACCACCCCGCAACCCTGGTTTCTCTGACTGCAACCAGATGAAAGCTACAAATTCTTGTGTTCAAGATCCCACTTGAACCTCTCAGGACAATAGTCCTCCCGAGCACCTCCCAACCTCCCTCAAATATTAAATGAATAAATAAGAAGTCACCTATGCAGATAAATCAATTCTTACCAATCTTTCTTTGTTCTGTAAAACTGGTCTTCTACGAACTGTTCTTTTGTTCTTCTCTTCCTCTGTCTCTTCAATAGGTTTTCCTTGCATTAAATTGTTCTATCATTCTACTCTGCTTCAACTTCTCTTCATCATATTTTACTCTTCTCTGAGTTTCATCTCACGCTGTGCATATTTTCCATCTCACTCTGCACCTTCAGATTTTCCCTTTCTTACATTTTTATTATTTTCTCATACAGAACAACCACTCATTCACAGTCTGCCTCATTTTCATTTATACACATATCCACAGCGGTTTCACTTCACATTTCTTTAGGCAAAATAAAGACAATTGTCGGAGCAACTGAAACGCCAACAAATTCAAAATCGTGAAACCGTTTCACTAACAGATTCATAACTGAAGGATTAACTGTGAGAGAAAAAGTAACCTTCCGATCATATTCCAAGTTCACCTGCACCGTTGGATTGGCTTCATGAGTTCTTGCATTCATTTCCTTTAAATCAGGTTTCGACATTTCGACAATCCTGTGCTGAGTGTCTCGACAATTCATTTCGCGATCTCTGAAGTTTCGATACAAAAATTTTCTGTACTAGCTCCTTCCCCAATATGACTATAGTCATAACCAAGAACCTACGCAAGAAGTGCTTTCGCGATTTCTCATTTTGTGATTTTCGACACTATGCTCCATTGACCCCAAGTCAGAGAAATTTTGATCACTTGCCACATGTCCTGTGATTCGATGGTCTAGATGTGATCTTGACTCAATGGCTATGATTGAATCGCGATTTCATGATTTCGGCATTCTTGTTGCATTGGGTTCTTTGTATCTCCATGTCACGATTCGCGAAACTCCGATATGGAGTTAAATCAATGGTCCAGATCTGATCTCTATTCAACGGCTGCGATTAAATCGCGATATCGCATATCGCGATTTCGACATCCTTGATGTCCATTGTTTTTGTCACTTCAAAGTCCCGATTCACGAAACTCCAACATGGGGTTAAATCAACAGTCTAGATATGATCTCTATTCAACGGCTACGATTAAATCACGATATCGCATATCGCGATTTCGACATCCTTGATGTCCAGTGTTTTTGTCACTTCAAAGTCCCGATTCACGAAACTCCGACATGGGGTGACATCAATGGTCCAGATCTGATCTCAATTCAACGACTGTGATTGAATCGCAATTTGGCATATCGTGAAATCGACATTCTTGATGTTAAGACACTTTGACATATCCAACTCTCGATCCTTGAAACTCCGACAGGGAGTCGGATAAACGGTCCACATAACCCCCTTAGATGGATGGTCCTCCTGCTTTCGGGATTTTGTGAGCCCTCTACTCCTTTCACTTTAAAGATCGTGTAGGTTCTCCTCGATCCAACGGTGGTCAGACCGTGCACTCAGATCTAACGCCTGAGATCTATCCTCCTCTTCAGCGCGCTCTTCTTATCTATATTCAGATCTGGCGGCCCTCATTCTGTCGAGAATTTTGGATGGGATCCAATGACCAGAAATAGTTCACAAACTTTACGGGACTTCATCATGCCTGACCAATAGTTTATATCAATCCTCGATTTGATGACTGAGGATTGTTGCGTTTAGACAATTGTTGTGTTGCTCATCTTCCTGAATATCACTGCGCTGTTGATCATCGCTGTTGTACTCATGCCATCTTCACTATTGTACTTGCCATCAATGAAAATCATTCGTTGTCTATTAAATATTTGTCATTCGCTGTCTGTTAAATATTTTCCAACAATCTCCCCCTTTGGCATGTATGTTAAATATTTGCCAACATTTCTATCTTTAATTTATGCTCAATACATTGCAAGGAATATTCATTTTGTGAAATTAACTTGACGGGTTGTATTAACCTTATCTCTATAACTTCTACATTAACTTCGTTGATGACTTCAATGGAATTCATGTTTAGGTTTCTCCTGCTTTCCACATCTTCTATTGTTGTTTGAGTTGATGATTCCTTCTATAAATCTCCTATGGGATCCATTTCAAATTGTGTGAGTAGGCTATTGGATGACTTCCACAGTTCTTTTCTTGTTACACTAACCTACTCCTAGGTGTTCTTAATATCTCTGATCATCACCATCCATGAATCCGAAAGTCAGATATCTTTGATTCTTTTCTTATATGAATACATATGAAGAGTTTCATAGAGTTATGATGAATATCCTTCAATTCAATAATTTTTTTATAGGACTCTTGGGACTTTTGGTCGATTTCTTACATATCCTCCACCTGTAGACTCAACTTCATTTGATCATATTTGGTTTTATGTATTTTTTTTATTGCATAGAATAATTTATTTTGCGAGTTCATGATTCCTTCATTCATCTTGATGGCTTCTCCTTTTACAATTTCTAGAGAAACTATCTAACTTTTGTTCTGTTCTCTAGTTTTCTTTAAGAGGTTATTATCCTCAAGCATATGAATCTTTGAATTTTTCAATCTCATCTTGATCCAAAAAGGATCTATAGAAGTCTAAGGATACCTCATAATTCACAAAAGCATCTTAGGAAGCTTAGAATGGCCTCAACAAACAAAGAAAGCGAAAAAATCAAAGTCCACAAAACTCAGTGAAATTGGCATCATCGTGAAGAGCACATGGAAAGATTTCCAACAATGTAAATGACTCGTCAAACGAAATTACAGATCGAAAACTATTTTTGGTCAAAGTTTTCGTCAACATAGCCCAGTGAGTAAGGATGAGTCAGCATACGTATTGCTGTGTCAAAATCAGTATGGATGATGTCAACGTCCGTACAGGAGTATGTGGCATACACAGAGGGTGAAATGTATCATGATGATGTGGAAACAATAAAGTCTGCCACGTGTCACTCTTTTTTTCAGTCAATCCATGGACTGGTGGAAAACCGTCATGTGGTAGTTCGTACAGACACCTGGCATATGTATAGCCACCCGAAAGGTAACATAGCGATTTGACCAGAAAAAAGTGACGTGGCAGTGACTGTGCAAAGAGGTGACATGGGCACATGAATGGAAACCATGTGGCAGTGGGAAAATGCCCATTGAAGGCCTGCAACCGAAAAATAAAAAAAAATAGAGGGGTTAGCTAACGCCAACCCATAATCTTCCATTTTAACACATATCTCACCAAATCTGACCAATTTCCACCAAATTCGGCAACAGTCCTCTAAATTTGGCAACAATACACCAACTTGGTGCCACTATTGGTAATGGTTGCAACTAAAGTGTAAGAAAAGGGAAGGCCCGCAGATTTGACCCTGGGACCTCCCCAACACTTTGCCTTAATACACATCCACCAACCAATGGGAAAAACAACCACATTGTTAACTTGATCCACATTTTTTAATTTAAAAATGGAATTTCGTCAGTGCACAGGGGGAATGCAGGGTGCGTGACAATCCCTACTAGGCATAGGAAATGATGTAGGATTACAATCATTAATGTAGATTGCAGGTAGATAAATCGAGACAAGGTTTTCGATGGGCCTAAGACTACCAAACTCAAATTGAGTTGTGGACACAGTCGGTTTTGGGTAATTCGACACCACAAATTTAGTGGTGTTGGTTGTTTTCTTATATGAGCAAAGCTTCTGCAGCTTAACTCTAGAATGAGTTATACTTATGTATTTTTCCAAATTCTTTTGCTGAGTTAATAAAAAGTCCTACCCATTTGAGAGCACGACCTAGAGACATAGTCCACCAGTGATGAACTTTGTTATCAAGTTTTTGTGTTCAGATCTAATGCTTATGTCTCTTTATCAATGAGCTTTCCTTCTTTATGGTGCATTTTAGTTTATGCTCATTTAATACTATTCTTTAATAAGTCACATTGATGAAAAGATCTCGGATCATGTTGGTATTAGAGAAGTCGTCTTTAATTGAATTGTTGAGTTTGAATTCTTACTAGGGCCAAGCATAGACAAGGTAAAGGAACTCTTTAAACTTTCAACCCAGAGATTGGTCGTGCATCCAGAAGGAAGAAAATGGATGAAGAGGACAAGAGTGATGAACAGGAGAAAAAATTTCACATGGTCTTCTATCGCATGTTAGTTATGGCCAAGAAAATGTATGGAGATTATGATAAGAGAATGGAAAAGAAAGGGAAGAAAAAGGAAGCATCAGTGGATGCAAATGCTTCAATGAATCAAGGGGATGGAGGAGACCCTCCTGAGCCTCCATCTTCGCCATCAAGTTGTAGCTCTTCTTCCTCTAATCATTCTCATCATTCTCATCATTATATCCATAAAGATTCTTTTAAGAAACCATTATTAAATCTTGATGTAAATTTTTATTTACCTATGTTTAATAGAGATGCTAATCCTGAAAAGCTGGATAATTGGATCCGATAGGTTGAAGTATATTGTCATGTTAAACATATTGATGAAGAGGAAGCTAAAGTGAAATTGGCCTCTCTTTGGTTGGAAGGCACTGCTCTTGTATGGTGGGAGAGAAAACTTCAAGACGTAAGTAAGTGTGGTAATCTTATTTCCTCATGGTCTGAATTTAAATCAACGATAAGAAAGAAATTTTATCCATTGGGTTATTTACATAAAGAAATGATGGAACGGGAAACTTTAAGACAAAGAAAAGGTCAAACTGTACAAAGTTTCATGGAGGAATTTAGAAATAAAGATCTTGCATTAAATATTCCTTTAGATTCTTATGAAACTTTAATGAAGTATATTGATGCACTTTACAGTTATATTCTCCATACTTTACTATTGTTCAACCCCACCAGTCTTGACAAAGTTTCTGTGCAAGCCACTGACCTTGAGAATAGGGGAAAGCATGTTCAAGAAGATGCCACAAAGAAACCTTCCAAATTCCCACATAAGGAATTTAAAGGAAAGTTTCAAAGGAAGGACAAAATGAATTCCACTGTAAAGAGGGGAGAAGGAAATACATCTTGCACTCATTGAAAGAAGAATGGTCATGATGATAAACATTGTTGGAAATTACAACCAGAGAAAAGACTAAAATAGTTCGATGGAAAGCAGAAGACTAATATCGTTGTTATAGTGAAACAAGATCTTGGTTTTGATTCAGGAGATGAGGAAAATATCACAGCGGTTGGAGTACAAGGTAAAGTTTCCCTTCATGCTAGTTCAAATTCCAATAATGAATCTCATGATGATGACAGAAAGAGGAATGAATTATTTCACCTAAGAGTTGTATATAAGCATACTAAGATAGACACATTATTTGATCCAGGTTCCCAAGTAAATTTGATATCTAAAGCACTTTTCAAAAATATGGGTCTTGAAACTAAACCACATCCAAAGCCTTATCCTCTTGGTTGGGTATGTGATAAAGAAAAACATAATGTCACCCAGCAGTGTGCGGTCAAATTTTCTATTTCTTCAAAGTTGATTGATGAAGTGGATGTTGATGTTGTATCACTTCATATATGTGGCATAGTGATAGGGAATCCTTATATTTAAAATAGAAAATCAGTCTTCTTTCATCATGAGAACAAATATCACCTTACTAAAGGGGGAGTGGAATATATTTTCAGAGCCCAGAACATGAGGGTAAACACAACAATTGTTAGTGCAGGATAGACGAAAATACTTATAAACACTAATAAGAGATATGTACTCATGGTTGTAAGGGAAAAGGATGTCAGAACATACGATGCCTTCCAATGATGTGATCCTTCTCATAAGAAATAATTAATTGACATTGCTTCTATATATGATGAGATTTTTCAGGAACCAGACAGATTACCTCCTAAGAGGGAAATCCAGCATGAAATACATCATCAACAATATTCTCCTCTTCCTAATGTGGGCATGTACTGTATGTCAATTGTAGAGATGACATAGATCAAAAACCAGGTACAAGAATTATTGGATCAAGGGGTCATAAGACCCAGTTCATCTCCTTGTGGTTCTTTGATCGTGATGGTGCCAAATAAGGGTGGTACATGGAAAATGTGTGTCGATTATCTATCCTTTAACAAAATCATGGTGAAAACTAGATACCCTCTTCCTATTATAGATAATTTACTTGATCAAGTAAATAATGTTGTTTATTTAACTAAGTTGGATTTGCACAGTGGATATCAGCAAATTAGGGTTGCAGAACAAGATGCATCAAAAACTTACTTTAAAACCAAACATGGATTGTTTGAGTGATTAGTCATGCCATTTGGGATTTTTAATACTCTGGAAACCTTTATGCATGTGATGAATGATGTACTCATTTCATTTCTAGATTATTTTGTAATTGTATATTTAGAAAACATTCTTATATTTAGTGAGACTTGGGGTGAACATGTAAGGAATGTAAAGCAAATATTAGATACTTTGCAAAGGGAATTTTTTTATGTAAAATAGTACAAATGTGAATTTTTCAAGACTGCACTAGTGTACTTAGGTCATATTCTAGGAGGAGGACAATTGAAAATAGATACTTCCAAAATTGATGTAATTGTGAATTGTACTGAGCCCAAAAATGTAACAAAAATGTGAAGCTTCTTGGGTGCAGTCCAGTACTGGAGGAGATTCATTTCAAACTTCTCATTTATTGCATCTCGTTTACATGCCCTAATGAGTGCGAAGAACACTTTTCAATGGGGAGGAAAGCAACAAAATGCCTTCAACGCTTTGAAGGAAAAGATCAATATCGCACCAGTATTAGCATTGTTGAATCTTCAAAAGCCTTTCCAAACCAAGAAAGATGCTAGTGGACACACCATGGGTGACGTATTGATGCAATATCATAAGCCTATATGCTACCACTCTAAAATTTTTAACTAAGTAGTTGTTAACTATACTACATATGATAAAGAGTTGTATGCATTAGTTCAAAGTGTAAATAAATGGAAGCACTACTTGTTAGGGAAGGAAACAATCATACATACAGATCACCAGTCGTTATACTATCTCCAAGAACAAACCAATCTACAACAATCTCGACATTACAAGTAGATGGGTTTTCTTCAACATTTTCATTTAGTAATCAAATACAAAAAGGGTACAAGTAACAAGGTAGATGATATGATTTTTAGACCTCCTATTGTCGCTTCTATTATTTTGAAGAATGCTTCTTTAACTCATGATAGTTATGTGGAACAATATGTTGTTGATGAAGATTTTAAAGAGGTATTTGAAAAGCTAACCCATGGTTCATAGGTAGAGAACTATTGTTTGCACGGAAAACTACTCTACAATATTGGAAAGCTATGTATTCCTACAAGTGGACGAGTCCATGCAATACGAGAAGATTCGACTTCTCTCATATCTGGGAATTTTGGGGTAGGAAAAACTATGGCTCATCTGCAAAGATTTTGTTGCTGGCCTCAGATGAAATCAATTGTAACTAAATATGTAAAGGGGTGTATGATGTGCTCGAATTTTAAGCCCACTAATAGAAAATTGGGGCTATACTCACCACTTTCTGTTCCATCCCATCCATGGGAGATTTACCCATGGATTTTGTAGGGGGTTTACCAATGTCAAAAAGGGGTCATGACTATTTGTATGTAGTACTAGATAGGTTTAGTAAGATGTGTATGTCGATGCCATGTAAAAATAAGATCAATTTTGAGAAGACTTCTAATCTCTTCTTTCATTATGTTTGGGTTCAATTTGGGGTACCCACATCCATTATCTCGGATTGCGATACTCGATTCCTTGCAGATTTTTGGACAATATTATCGAGGATGATGAACACCAAGTTGAATAGGAGCACTACTTTCCATCCACAGACTGATGGAAAGACAATGTTTGTTAACCAAATAGTGGTACTTTTGATTCGAAGATACTGCAGCAAGCATCCCAAGTTATGGGATGAACAAATACCCTATGTACACCATTCTTACATTCAAGCCTTAAATTCTTCCACTTAGTGTTCGTGATTCGACACATGTTTTGGGTATTTTCATAAGGTCCCTTTGGACTTGATGTATGGAAAAGATGTCGATTCCAATGATGAAATAAATTAAGACATGGCCTTCAAGTTCATTCAAAAGATCCAACAAGTGCACCAAGCAGTCATATAGAAGCTCAACATGACAAACACATGGTTGATCATTAGTTCCATCTTGTAGACCAAGTATGGATTCACATCAACAAGGAGTGGTTGAAGGGTGAAGGCAAGAAAATCAAGCCTATATGATATGGACCCTTCACTATTTTGGAGAAAAGAAACACAAATGCTTTTCATTTAGATCTTCCACCTTATATGTAGATTTAATCTGCTGTAAACATGGAAAACTTGAAACTTCTTTAGCCTCGCATGATCATGGATCAAGATGAGGAAGTTTCACTCCCTTCGGTTGATGAGTTTTCCCCTAAGTAATTGGATGATTCGAAGGAATATATCATCCCAGACAGAAGGACGAGGAATTCACACAGGGTTGATGTTGATTATCTTCGAGTGGGCTTAAAGGGAATACATCCAAGAAAAGCAAAGTGGATTTGGAAGGACAAGGTGAGGGAAGTATTCCCTCACTTATCTATTGATTGATGAAATATTTTGGTGGTCCAAAAGGATCTCAATGGGAAGGCCTGATCCAAAAAAGATATAGAGAAGTCTAAGGATAACTTAGAATTCGCAAAAGTATCTCAAGAAGCTCAAAATGGCCTCAACAGAAAGAGAAAGGGAAAACATCCAAAGTCCTCAAAAAACAGTGAAATTAGTATCATTGAAAATAACACATCACATGATTTCCAACAACGTAAACAACTCATCAAACGGAGTTACAGATCAAATGATATTTACGATCAAAGTTTTGGTCAACCTAGTCAAGTGAGAAGGGACGAGTCAACATCTGTACTGCTAACGTCAGAATCAGTATGGATGAAGTGAACATTCGTATAGATTACATGGAACATGTATAGGGTGACATGTGTCATGATGATGTGGCAGCACCAGAGGTTGCCATGTGTCACTCATTTTTGGCCTTTTCCAATCAATCCGTGGACTAATGGAAAAGCACCACATGGCAGTTTGTGCAGCCAAGTGGCATCTGTACAACCACTTGACGGGTGATGTGGTGAGATGAATAGGTAGAAGTGACATGGGAGTGATTGTGCACAGAGGTGACGTGGGCCAATGAATGGTTTCCATGTGGCCCAGTCATGGGTTGCCACGTGGTAGTGGGAAAATGCCCAGTGAGGGCCAACAACCGAAAAATAAAAACAACTAGTGGGGTTGGTTGACGAAAACCCCCAATATGCCATTTTAACACATATCCCTCCAAATTTGACCAACTTCCACCAAATTCGGCAACATTCCACTAAATTTGACAACAGTCCACCAACTTGGTGCCACTATTGGTAACAGTTGCAACTAAAGTGTACGAAAATGGGAGGCCTATTAGTTTGTCTATGGGACATCCCCAACAACTTGCCTTAATACACATCTTCCAACCAATGGGACAAATGGACACATTTTTAACTCTGCCCACATTTTTTTTATTTAAAAATGGAATTTCTTGAGTGCACGGGATAAGGTACGGCGCACGACAGTCCATACTAGGAACGAAAAACAATGCATGAGTACAGTCGTTAATGAAGATTGGAGATACACAAATCAAGATGAGATTTTTGATGGCCTAAGACTGGAAGACTCAAACCGAGGCATGGATAAAGTCATTTTTGGGTAATTCGATGCCACGAATTTAGTTGTGCTGCTTGTTTTCTAATTTGAGCAAATATTTTGGATCTTAACTCTAGAATGAGGTATACTTATGTATTTTTCCAAATTCTTTTGCCGAGTTGATAAAAAAGCCTACCCATTTGAGAGTAGGACCCGAAGACATAGTCCACTAGGGATGAACTCTTTTATCATTTTTTTGTGTTTAGACCTGATTCTTATGTCTCTTTATCATTGATCTTTCTTTATTTATGGTGCACTTTTGTTTAGGCTCATTTAATACAATTCTTTAATAAGTCACATTGACGAAAAGATCCCAGATCACATCTAGATGTCCCTTCTAGTTGAGGAAAGTTGTTTCATTGAATTCTTCTTTTAGCTCTCTTTCTTGGATCCGAGGATTCTTTTCTATCTCATCTATGTGGATGTATTTTATTCCTAAGATTTATTTCCATGGCATCCTTGATAGTCTCCAGGGTTGTTTTTAACTCAGTAATTCTAGATTTTTTTGTATCAAGAGATTTTGCAACTTCATGAACTAAAATAATATTTACACCAACAAAGGAACTGAGTGTTAAAGCTACTTGTATTTTGTTGTATTTAAGGTCTATCCCTTCCTTCCACATGATACTTGTTTTAGATGTCTCATGAATTGTATCAACCTTCTCTCATTTACTATTTGGTGTTCTCTTCTCAATGTATCTCATCTTATGGATGTATTAGTAGTCACAAAAAATGATGGTTGCACCTTAAAAACCTATTCCTACAAATGTTACTCATAAAATTCATGGAATGGATACTAATGGAGGTCATTCTTCTATCGGGGTTTCATACAACTGAGTGCGAGGGAATGTTGTAGAAATTGCACTATCCTTTGGATCTATTCTTTTGATTTTTGGAAGCATCAATCCTTTCTTCTTATTTCATATTCTTCCTCGATTCTTCTTGTGTGATCAATGTTCCTCACTCTACACTTACTTCTTTACCCTATCTGGTTTTGTTCTCATTGATTTATCCCCATTATTTATTTCTGAGGAAAGATCCTTATCTTTGGTTTTTTCCTACTTGGATAGTTTATCTTCGACTTCTTTCCTCTTTCTTTGTTTGTACATTTCCTCTTCCTCATTAGCTTTTATTTCCATTTCTACCTCCTTTTCATTTTTTTCCTGATATTTGGTTTCCAGTCTTTCTTTATCTTTTAGGACAAGGTATTTAAATTATTCTATCCTCAATGTTCTATCTTGATATTCTTCCTTCCACATCTATTCTCAATATTTTTCAGTGGTGAGTCTTTCTATATCCTCTTAGAAACATATTTCTCCACAAAAAAATATCATCTGTAAAACTGGATTCATGCACAATCTATGGTGCCAATTTAACGACCCTCATATCTTCATATACTTCATTTTGGGGGTCGTGATATTTGGTTTCCCAACACAAAGACAATTTTTTTAGGATTTCACCCTCCTTTTCGTCTTGTTTCTTATTTTTTAAAGAAAACAATCATATGCGAAGAGGAAAAGGGACAATACCTTTGGTTTCTCTAATAAATATGCAGTAGCCCCCTTTTCAATTGTATGATAGGTTATCTCTCTCACCACTAAATTATCGGGTACATATTTGGGTAACAGAAGTGGTGGTCATGTGGCCCCAAATATTCTAAAATAAGTATAATACTTCTTCATGTACCAATCCTTGATTCCATTTAGGGAGTTGATAGCTCCTAGGGAATTCCTAGGTGGTTAAGAAATAAATATCGCTTTGTGCAAGCGAGTGAGAAAATGATCACAGATATCATAAAAATGCTCTTTACAATCAACCTCCCATAGTTGAGAACAATACACATGGACAGGGATTTGATATCGGGTCCAAGCCCAAATATAGGTAGGAAAACAGTTGTTAACACAAATCACGTCTGAAATATAGGATGACATGTAAAAACCAATATTTTTCATACCTTTCAGGTTCAAAACTTGATTTGTAATGTTGAACGATAGAACGTTATCCCCATTGAGGGATTTATAGGTTTTAACCATTGTATATTCCATTGGAAACCATTCCATATTGAAATGGGTTTTGGTTTCTTCACCATAGAGTCTACAAATCATATAATTTGGAATTCTGTAAGGGTTTTTTAAATACCATGCTGGGCCATTTCTTTCTCCTATTTTTGCTAGCCATTCCTCATCGATAAAACAATCTTCGATCAGGATTTAAAAATCATTTTGATCAAAACCGAACTTGATCAAGAATGATTCATTCAACGTAACAATGGGTTCCAAGGTCTTATATAGAACCTTGAGATCTTCTATCTTGAGCAAGGAAATTGCGAGGCATGAACCATTGACTATCGATTGTGTGTCTTTCTGTAATTGTTAAAAACACCACCTCACAACAATGTTGAAAGGAAAGAGTTTTGAGTGATAAAATACTATTTGGATGCTTCTTTTGAGGATATTTTTGTATTCTCCATTGTTTATATAATCAGGTGGGAATATTTCATTATGGAACATGTCAAAAATATTGTAATAGTTGAGGCAATGTTTCAACCCATCATTTCTATTTGTATCAGAGATATTGAAATAATCTACAAATGTAGCAGGAACAAGTGCGATGTGTATTTGGAGTTTTCATTTCCTGATTATCATCTGAGACATTTTTCCTCTTGCACAAACCATACAGTTAAATAAAATAAGCGTACTACCAAATTGATATAGACAAAAGTTTCTATGTGATTTATGAAACACTAACCTGTAGACCAGAGATAATAATTGGTAGAGAAATTGACTAGACTTTTGCAACAATAGTGTCTTCTCTTCTTTGTGGTAATACAAACATGGTAAACTAAGTCTCCATAATGTTTTAATGATTCCTACATTCCCTCCAATTCCTTGTGCAATTAATGAAAAAAACGCATTACAACTCTGACTAGGTCAGAGTCGTATGCGGTGCCTTAAATATTTTTTCAAACAGTCCAGGGATCATGACCATTAATCATATCATTGGAGGAGTGGAACTTATAGGGGGAAGGAATCGCCAATTAGTCATCGTTGTCGGAATTTTATAAGGGTGAAGCCAATTTTATAAAGATTGTAGACCCATATTTCAATGACGACACCTTTAAGTTTGTAATTATCCTCAAGGAAAGTACTATAGGTTGGAAATCATCTTAAAAACTTATTAATTCAGTCACATAAATAAATCCTCTCCATTATCATTGTCGAATTACATTAAAATAGCCACATGGGATAGGTCAAGGGGTATTATATTTTTAGCGGCTAGGATGTAGTTTGCGATCGCTAGATATATTTCAACCGTGGGATGAGATTACGGTTCAGTCATCGACAATTTGTTTAACCAATTTGCAAAGGAAATAATAAAGGAATAACCCTAAAGTATTTACGGATGAAGAGAGGTTTCGCTGATAAGAATCAATAAGTGGGAGCTCACCACATGCGGGAATATAGTTGGTATCATGAAGAGATGGGAAAATGGGGCCCAAATAAAGAATCATGTTAATGCAGGTTTAGGAACCAATCATGTCGTGCCCTTTGGAAAATGACATGGATTTATAAATGAGGGTTATTCGTTGCCGTGTTCAAGGAAAACCCACAAAATATTACTTTTGATCTCTTTTCATTGATGAAAACATTATAAAGGAGTCATCCTCGGGATTTTGGTCTCGAGAGCATTGAAGAGCGGGAATAAAAGTGACGTCGAATAGACAAGGACAAAGGTCATATGAATTAAAAATGGGAGGGGGATCTTTGTAGCTATTAATGGCTCACTTTTGAAAATGTTTTGGATCTTATGGAGGAATGTATGAATGGTCTTAAAAGAAAAACTTGAAGGTTAATGAAAATCTTCTTCTCTCTGGCTTTGGTGACCATATGAAAATGTTAATCTTGTAAGTGAATAAATGATTATATATGTAATTTTTAATAGTGCCTTGCCAAATTTTGGTAGTATGGGTCCCCAAAAAAACTATTATTTTTGGTGTGGGTTGTTATGCTATTAAAATATCTTGGTAGTGCATATTATGTTTTCATATCTACCTTTTATGGAACCATAGAAGCTCTAGGGAGTGCTTACAAATAATGCTATCTTAAGTCCTTTTGTGATGTTATAATTTGAGAGAAAGATAAGCTTCTGCAACTTGGATTGATTAACACAAAATGTACCTATAATAAATACTTAGTATTACAAAAGAAAGATAAATCCACGAATTCCAAGAATAAACATCCTCACCATAACAACAAGCAAAGCAAGGGTCCCAAACCCTCTCAACTAGTTTTTTCTCCTAATGGTGACAAAGTGGTAGTGATGATGATTATGTGGCAGTAATGATAAGGGTGTAACAATGATGATGACGATGTGGAAGTGGAAAAAACATATTGTTTTAGTATTGAATCCATGAAGCCTAGTGAATAAGACTTGAAGCCATGAAGCCAAGTAAAGAATCCTTGAAGCCATGAATCCAAGTAAAGAATCATTGAGATTGTTTTAGTATTGAATCCATGAATCTAGGTGAAGAATCCTTGAATCCATGAAGCCAAGTGAAGAACCTATAATTCATGAAGCCAAGAGAGGAAAAATCGAATACATGTTGATGAAACATTTAGAATCCATGATCACAAGTCAATTTAAGAATCCCCTGAAGCAATAATGATGTTTTCACTTGAAGGATCCTTGACATAAGTGTATATAAATCCAAATTGATTCCCTTATGGCATATCATTTAAGCATGGATTTCATGGGAAAAGATAACATCTAGTTGTTTTCACATGACCAATTTGTGTTGAATAGAAATGGGGCCTTTAAGGATCCTTGAAGCATCACTAAAACCAAGTGAATAAGCCCTTAAATTCAAGTGAAGAATCATGCAAATGTCCAAGATTAATATTGCAAGATGGAGATTGTCGAAAGTATTTTTGTGGTCGATTTGGATACCCTATATTTTAGGTAATTTTTACCATACATATCTAAATCAAATGGAACCAAACGTTACGTTGTTGGAAATATTATTTTTATACCTTTCTTACTATATATGAAAGGCCTTGTAACTCCCTAAGAACGAGGAGATATTTTTTTTTCCACCTGTAGAGACCCAACTCAATTAACATATAATTGCCTTACGTAAATTATTCATTCACTTCAAAAGCATAAATATTCTGCAAAAGTAAAAATCTATCTACAGCATGGAAATAACTCAACAAATCACATATAAATACCTATTTCTGATGCTAATTCTCGTCGATATAGCTGTCCCTTCCCTGCTGCCTTGCTGCTATCTTTCTTAACCCGATGAACTGACCAACACTACCCAAACCGACTATCCACCCAGCCAGCTAGGAGCAGCCTGTCCGGATCCCTAGCTCCAGGAAACCGAAAGGAATCCTGGCCCCTGTGCCCAAAACCCCGAGCAACCCGGTGCCCCCTGCAATGATATTCACAGTCTGAAAAAACTCTCCCACAGAACCAAAAAAACAAAACAAGCCATCAAACCAGTGCTCTTGTCCCCCTCCAAAATGCTTCCTTGCCCCCAAAATCCAAAATCCTCCTCCCAAATTAATGAATCCTCTCCCCGTAAGGCTCTCCCCCTCATATGCCCTTTCACCGACTCTTCCTTTCATTAAATTCCTTATCCCCACATGCATTATCTTATCCTCTTATTTAATGTCTTGTCCCATTTATTTAATGTTTCTTATCCTTTTATTTAATGTCTTGTCCCATTTATTTAATGTTTCTTATCCTTTTATTTAATGTTTGTTATCCCATTCATATACGTAAGTTTTAATAAATTAAATTATTAACCCTATTAATTCTTTACTCACATAATTAAAGAGTTGATTAATAATTAATTAACCATTGACAATTATGAACAATTAATTAATGATAATTAATTAGTTAATACTATATAAGAAATAATTATTGTTTAGCTAACATCTTAAGAAAATCAGATTATCAATTTAATTATAATTAATAATCCTTTACATTTATTTAAGCAGGGTCGCTACATACACCCACCCTTCAGGAAACTTCATCCTGAAGTTAAGGTATCTTTTGGTACAAAGGAAAAGAAACATGGTTCAGACATTCATAACAACTAACCGACACTATCAGTAAGTAAGTCAAGAAAACTCATACATACTAGTGTATATGTACAAGAAATGTATGTGTAGCTAGTACATACAGTCTCGTGCATGTACTAATAATCAAAACTACCATCCTTTAGTAATTTATGTAGGCATCCAATCCAGTTAGAAAGACTAGTCTTTTATAAAAGACAACAAACCAATCAGTTGTTTGAGAAATTCTTTAATTGCTATTATCCAGTTCAAAAATTGTATTTAGACAACTGTGGTTTAGTTACGTAATTATGAATATTCATATATACACATTTCTCTTTTTTTTTTTGAAGGAAAACATTAAATTCCACCATCAGACAAATTTCCATACTCTCTCAACTATTTCTACTCATCCTTCCTCCCTAACCTACTTCCATCTCCATTCCTATCCTTCCTCTTTTGGACTATCTTGGAGCGTCAACTATATTGACCTAACTCCAAATAGAACCTGTAAGCGGAAGTGTCACTATCTCGACTAAGCTTCCCCAGCAGACAACTGACAGTCATCATCACACGTCTAGGGGAGCGTGAACTAACACTGTCCTCCCATGACTTCAGGTTTCAGAGGATACACGGTGGGAAATGCCTCCACCCATCCTAATCATAACTAGGGTCCACACCCTACAATGGAGGATACATGGTGGGAAATGCCTCCACCCCTCCTAACAAGACTAGGGTCCACACCCTATAATCGAATACATAGTGGCACCGTGTTGTTGGGGGTTTTGTCATCGTTTATTCGGTTTTGGGCAGTGTCATCACCTGAAATCATGCACTGGTCCACATATCATAGAAATGCATCCAAACCAATATAAATTCCACATACAATATTCATACCATAATGTTTCTTGGTTATTGGTCCTGATATCCACTTTCATCATCATTATTCCTTGGCTATTTCATAGCACCTGTAGATTAGTCTGTAACACAAACTCATACATTTCTATGCATTATCATCATGTAATTGCATACTATCATCATTTCAATTTGGTATCCCTGTACCGATAAATTATCATCAAAGTTTTCATGTTAGAAATAGATCTCATAATATCCTATAATTCAATTTCGACACCCATTCATAAGATTGTCATTTACCAAAATAGATTGCATCATATCCAACATCATTCTAATAGCATTTATTCTTCATAAAATTCACATTCTCACAATATGTGGCATCATACACATCATCATGAATATCATTTAATCATTCATACAATTTACATTCTCATAGTAGATCGCATTACATACATCACCATCAATAACATTTAAACATTAATAAAAGTTCATAGATTTTAAAGTTTAAGTGTATCATTTAATAGTTTCACTGTGATTAGAAAATTAAGTATATAGGTCTCAAGTAATCCTAGCTCTCTAATTCAAAAGGTGGTGTCACATACACCCTACCTTCGAGAAATATATTCTGGAGGTGGTCAAAAGTGAGGGATAGTCTCGTTGTAGTGTCTCGACATCTTCCCAAGTAGCAACTCCTGATCTATACTTGTCCCACTGGACCTTAACTTGGTCTATCAGATGATTCCTGAGCTGTCGGACTCTACGGTCCAATATGCGTAATGGTTCTACCGTGAGGTTTCCCACGTCCGATACTTGCAATTCCTTCCAATTTAGTTTATGTGATTCATCAACAACATAATGACGTAAAACAGATATATGAAATACATTATGAGTTTTATGAAAGTGGGGTGGTAGTTCGAGATGATAGGCAACGGGTCAAATTTTCTCTTGGATTCTGAACGGTCCTATAAATCGAAGTGACAACTTTTTCCCCTTCCTGAACCATATGGTATTCTCATTAGGCTTGATATGAATGAAAACCTGGTCTCCCACTTCATAACTTTGGTCGGTCCAGTGTGCATCCGCATAACGTTTCTGCATATCCCGTGATTCCTTTAGTCTCTGCCTGATCTAAATCACCTGTTCTTCCATCTCCTGAATCAATTCTGGCCCAGCTGTTACTCGATCTTCTAGTTTATTCTAACTCAATGACGTTCTACATGGCCTCCCATACAAAGCTTCGTAGGGTGGCATTCCGATGGAACTATGAAAACTGTTATTGTAGGCAAACTCTACCAAAGGTGAGTACTTCTCCCACCGGGTTTGATTATCCATGGCATACATACCAAGCATGTCTTCCATGACTTGATTTACTCTCTCCATTTTCCCATCTGTTTGAGGATGATAAGTTGTGCTTAAGTTCAATTGAGTCCCCAACGCTGACTATAAACTTGTCCAAAACCTAGAAGTGAATCTGGAGTCCCTATCTGAAATGATCTTCTTAGGTATCCCGTGCAAACGGATTACCTCACTTACAAACACACGTGCCACCTAAGTGACATCATAAGTGTCTCTAACCAGAATAAAATGAGCACTCTTAAATAACAACTGTCTCCTTGGAGTTGTGTCAACATTTATTCCCTCAGATTGACCTTTAAGGGTACCAAGGAGGAGATACGTGGTCTCCTACTCAAGCCATCTGCGACCATATTTTCCTTTCCCTTGATGTACGGAATACCCAAAATCGTACTCACTCAAAACTTACTCCATCGCCTTTTCCTGGCAATCATATTTCTTTAATTGAAGAGAGTTTTTAAACTTTGATGGTCGATCTTAAGTTCAAAGTTTCACCCAACAAGATAGTGCCTCCAAAGTTTCAGAGCTGGCATTACAGCTGCCAACTCTAAATCATGAGTCACGTATGAATCTTCGTGTTTCTTCAACTTCCTTGACGCATAGGCTATCACTCCTCCATCCTGCATTAGCATGCCCCCCCCCCCAAACCTTTCTTCGAGGCATCCGTGCAGACTATGAAGTCCTTTTGCCATATCTGGCACTCGTAGAATTGGTGCACCAGTTAGTAACCTCTTAAGCTCAATGAATGCACTATCACACTTCTTCTGTCCATTCATACCTGACCCCCTTGCATTGCAAGGTGGTGGCAGGTTTCGCTATTTTTGAGAATCCTTCTCCAAATCTCCGGTAATAACCTGTTAGCCCCATGAACATCCTCACCTCATGGGCATTGTTTTCAGCACTGGCCATTCCATAACGGCCTTTACCTTTTCTGGGTCCACAGAGATTCCTTCACCAGAAATGATATGACCCAAATAGTGGATCTCTTTCTAGAAGAAGGAACACTTCGATAGCTTCCCATACAATTTGTTCTCTCTAAGGCAGCACAACACTATTCGCAAGTGTTCCTCGTGTTCTCTTTCATTCTTGGAATAGATGAGGATGTCGTCTAGAAAGACTTGTACAAAATGGTCTAAGTACTTCCAGAATACGCCGCTCATGAGGCTCATGAATATTGTTGGTGCATTGGTCAATCCGAAAGGTTCTACAACAAACTCGTAATGTCCAAACCGAGTTCGAAAGGAATTTTTTGGGATATCACCTTCCTTAATCCTTAACTGACGATACCCTGATCGTAAATCAATCTTTGAGAATACGACTGCTCCTTTCATTTGATCGAAAAGGTCATCTATTTGTGGAATTGGGTACCTATTTTCACTGTAGCACAGTTCAAGTCCCTGTAGTCTATACACAGTTGTAAGGATCTGTCCCTCTTCTTTACAAAATTTAACGATGTTCCCCATCATTCCTCAATTCTAGAAACATGTACAACTATTCATATAAGAGTGGGGTATTAATTTCTTGCCACCCCTTGTCTCTCCTGAACTAACCTCACTGACATTCAATAATTGTTATACCAGTCCTCTTAGTCACTCATCACTACAACTAGACAAATAATTTTTCAGTGCCTCTCTGTTCTCTTGTGATAATGTTCTTGTTGCAAGACATGAAAAACATCTATGCTCTCCTTTCTTCTTTGGTTGGGACACAATTCTTGGCCCATAACTTATTCTCTCATTTCTAGATAAGTAATAAGAAAATCAACATGTTCTCTAAGGATGTTGTCTCTATACAAACAGATAAGTATTGCTCTTTGTAGTTTTTTTTTTTTCTCTGCTACAGTAACTTCCCACTGACATGCACTAAGCCTTGGTTTGGATTTCTCTAGTCCCAAGGCCATCATCTATTCATGATAACCATCACTATGTACATTACTCCCTTATGTGCATTCACCACTTCCACACCTCACTCTCTTATACATTGCAATTCACTCTCCTGTGTGGTACTTTGTTCAAACCACCTCACTATTGTCACCTATCAGGTTAATAATTCCAAACCTAAAAACGGGGACAAATGTTGAACATATTTTTTCTACCCAAGTAACACTATTTGGGAAGACAAGAACAAAGTTAGTTATAAGTTATAACATGTGTGCATGTGATCTTCATAACTCACTCATAAACATGAGCACAAAGTAATGCCAAGAAATACACTCAATAAAAATCTCATATGTGTTGGTGGTGGTGATACAATTCAATATTTAGGGCTCTCTTCATTCATGTGACGTGACA
>ML813905.1:116014-127083 GCA_009831015.1 Picea engelmannii
GGATTACTTATGTAAAGATACACATAGACAGCATAATAAATCATTGAACATCAGACATAAACACAACAACTTGATAAAGGAGTTCACCCCACTCCGGGCTACATCTCCTGGTCCAGCTTCCAATGGATCATTATTATTAAATTCCTCAAAGTTCTTAAAAACATGTCTTACAGTGCTCAAAATGACAAACTGACTGCTTCAATGGCTTCGCAACGTCCCAAAACCCCTGTCTGGGCTCTTACGGCACCTGAAACGGTCGAAAAATGAAGAAGATAGCCTCCTTGAAGTCTCCCCTTCTTCTTTGCTGTCTCTGGTTCTACAATCTGCACCCTTGTTCTCCAAACCTGGCACACACGCTCATTTAAGCAGAAAAACCAAGACCCGTATGCAACCGCGCACCGGTCCAAACCGTAGAACGGTTAGGGAGCCTCCAGCCCCTAACCGCCTCGGCATTCGGTCATATGCCCATGCATCCTTGGGCTGGGCGCAAAAGTGGTTGAACTGTTTGTAACTCCCGTGCAACTGCATTGAACGATGGTCAAACACATATACCTGCGGGTTATCAAACCACGCGCAAATGTATTAACCGTACCATATTACATATGTTTTAAAACATAAAACTTTGTGTTAAAAACAAAGCCGCGTTGCATTAACGGTTACAATATATATATAAAGTGGAACCATAGTCATATACCCCGCGCGACTATTCAACACATGGTCATATTGCAATGTTTAACGACCACGAGCCGGGGCTTAGCCCCGACCCGACCCCCTTTCCACATATTACATTGCATTAATATAAATGGATATGCGTTGGAATAGTAAACAAGGAACATGGGTTGGTATGACGGTTAGTGGAATTTGTTAAGTCGTATGCTATGGGGAGGTCCCGGGGTCGAACCCCGCGGACCCAATACATTTTACACAAATAATAAACCAACCCAATAAACCAGTGATACAGTGACACGTGGCACCAAATGGTTGGGCCACGTGTCCACACATTATTGGCCACAAATGACACATGTCCACACCTGATTGGACAACCACAATCAAATAAAAATATGCCATGTCATCAAGATGCCATGTCAGCAAGATGGTACGGCCCTCCACGTGGCCGTACGGACTGTATGGACAGGTACAGTCAGCACCCTAATTTTTTTTCTGTTTGACTTGGCGGTCAAATCGCGGTATCTCCTACATACGGACTCCATTTTCAAAAATAAATATACCGCCGGAATCGGGAAAAGGAGACGGGCGCAATGGCAATGTTTTCATCTCAATCCGAGCACTTTGAAAATTGAGCAAATTTTGATCCCCTGATCAATAGCGGCCTAGATAGATTGACTAAGACCTTATGCCATGATAATGAAAATAAATGGGGACAAAGGATCTCCTTGCATGAGTCCTTTGGTGGGGGAGAAATGGCGAGAAGGGCCCTTGTTGACAAGGATTGAGAAGAAGGCAGAAGAGGTGAGATTCATGATCCAATCTACCAAAGAGGGGTCAAAACCAAAGGCGAGGAGCAATGACCACATATAGTCCCAACTTATCTTGTCAAAATATTTAGAGAGATCCATTTTTAATAGCATACCTGGAGTACGGGTCTTCTGCAAAGAGTGGATCTCTTCATGCACTAAGATGACACTGTTCAGGATTTGTCCGCCTTCCACGTACCTTGATTTCTTTGGTTAAATGATAAGGGGGGGATAGGATTAAGTATTCTTGCTATAACCTTATTTCAAAGCTTGTATATGACATTGCAGAGAGCGATTGGTCTAAATTTATTTGGATGGTTGACGACCTCTTCTTTGGGGACCAAGGTGAGGAACATTGCATTAAGGGTAGGGAGGACCTGGACTAAGATGCGGGAGTATTTGATGATCTCCCAAACCTCCTCTATGATCATTTTCCAACAATGGTGGAAGAAGTCGACGATAAATCCATCTGGTCCTGAGGCTTTAAATTTGGGAGTGTCCTAGAGCACCTAATCTACTTCCTCGAGCATGATGGGTCGTAGCAGGGAAACATTCCTCTCTTCCGTGATTAAAGTGGGTATGTGATGCTTGACCCTGGTGATGGTTTGAGATCTATCCTTCTGAGGTTCTGTCAAGAGGTTTTTGTAATAGTTGACCAACTCCTCCTCTAGATCCTCATGGGAGTGGATGATTTCCCCATTGTCTAAGAATAACTGAGTGATGCGATTGGTATGTCTTCTTTGAATGATGGACGTATGGAAGAACTTGGTTTTTCTATCGACCTCCTTGAGCGATTGGATGCATGAATTTTGTCACCACAAGATCTATTCTTGGGATTTTCTTTCCTCATGCTTTTGGCTTATTTCTTCTTCCTAAGGTTTGAGGTCCTCGGATATCCCATGCTCACATATTTGACATTGTAAAATGCCCATTTGGTCCGCTATTTTATTTTGGGCTTCAAATATGTTGTTGAAGGTGTGTTTGTTCCATGTCTTGAACCTCTACTTGAAGTTTTTAAGTTTCTACTAGAATCTATACATCTTGGAATCGTAAGGTACCACTGGCTCCCTCCACCAGGTGTGGAATTTTTGTTGAAAGTTTGGGTGACTAATCCAGAACTGTTCCAGGATGAAGGGTTTTCAGCCTGGGTTGGCAAGAATGTCCAGCCACAGTTGGATAGGCTGGTGGTTTGACCCATGGACGTCGAGAATGCGCATTTCCAGAGGTGTGCCTTGCAACATGAGGGAGTCTGAGAGACAAAATTGGTCCAACCTACAAGCTATTTGATGGGATCTGATTCTTCGATTTCTCTAGGTAAATATGGAATTTGAGGTTTATGTGTCGATGAGGTTTAAGTTGTCTATGAGTTTCGGAAAATCCCCGTGTTAGCAAAATTTCTTGGCTTGGGCCTAAGGTACCCAGGTCTGCAGGATGAACGGGAAACACCCAAGCATAGGAGTGGAAGGATATCTTCTCCGGTTACAAGTCAAGCGAGCGGGCAAGGTTTTGTTGTCAACAGCCGAGATCCATCCACGAAGTAGATCAATGATCATCGGGATTTCGGGGCTGCCAAGTTACCCGATATATAGCGTAAGAGAAAGCGCCTATATTTTAAAGCTAAGTTTGGGTCGTCCGATCCATTGACGCATGGCGCAAGATCTGGTCACATCGGCATATCGGGATTCGGGTGTTCGAGGGGTAAAATTCCCTCGTCATTTCACATCTCGAAACCCCGAACCCCGAAATGTCGATAAGCAATTTTGAAAGCCGAGCTCACGGTCTTAGTGCCAGGTCACATTAAGTGAACCTGCAAATGGGGGCAGCCCCCTTTATAATAACGTCCTATTTGGGTTGTTCATCTGAAGGACGCGCAGTGCACATCCGTGTCACGTCGACATTCGGGAGTTCGAGGGGCAAGCGCTCCTTGTCACTTCACTTCTCGAAACCCCGAACCCCAAAATGCCAATGGAGCCCAAAATCGGGCCCATGGTTTTGGCGCCTGGTCGTAAGGGAAAAAACCTAGAGGAGGGGCGCTAATTTTTATCATTTGGCCACTCGGGTCCCAAAGCACCGAATTGAGTNGGGGGGGGGGGGGCACTGTGTTCTCCAGACATTGATTCGACGTGATCTAAATTCTGGAACCTACTGAGAATAAATGAAGAAGAGAGAGGGTGGTTGAAACCTCGCCTTTCTCATTTATTGGAAAGTATGGAGGTTTCGGCAGATAGTCTGCTCGAGATGGTCATGTACACTGATTTTCTCCAAAAGGTCATGGTCAATCCTCATCTGACTAGAGAAGTCTGCACACACAATTTTGGCTCTTAATGGCTCAGCTACCTCCCTTCCAGGAGCCATGTGCAGTTAAGGTGGCATCTGACAAATAATAGCCGTCCGAATTTGGCCGAGGGGACACCAAGTCTTGGGTGCATGATCGACCAGAGTCTGCATGCATAGGCTGTGAAAAGCCATGCAGACGTAATTCTTCAATGCAGTGTCTTTTTTTTGCTACTGTTGTCATTTTTGAGTATATGTAAGCGTTTTCGCCATTTTTGTAAGGGTCGATGGTGGAGCTAGGCTCCCGATTGTAAATCTTTGTTGCAGCGTTGGTCACTCTGGTTAATGTATAAGGCATTTGAGACTTTTTACTTTATGGATGTCAGCCTCTTTTTCCATCTCTTTGTTTACTGTGGTTAGAACATATCGGAATTGGAGGATCTAGTTGAGTTGCACTGTTGTAGGATGATGTAGGTTGGATCAGTGCAATGGTCGCAGCGTTTCTAATCAGTTCTTGTGTTTTTTCAACGCTGGAATGGCTTGGAATTGGAGGATCCAGTCGAGTCACCCCTCATCTCCTTGAAACTTTGGACCAAGAGGATCTTGGCTTCTGATTTTTTCTTCCTCAAGCTTCTGAAGGCCTGTTTCCCGAGGAAATATTGCTCACCCTTCTCACAAGTCTTCCATCTACCACCCTTTAAGCAACCTACTGACGGAAGTTGGATCAAGACCTCCCTTGCTTTCTACATACCGGACCCTAGTTCCTGTGTCAATGCTTCTTTCCTGGGTCTCTTTCCATTTGACCACCCCCATTCATTAAATCGTGACATAAAAACTTATGGGCATTGGGCTCTTCTCCTGCAAGCAATCCAAGAGTGACTTTCAATGCTAACATTTCTGGCGCCGTTGCCGGGGACGAAGTTGAATATTTTCCCTGGGTAGAACGACATTGAGACTATGATTCTAAAGGTGCATCAAACATCAGAGCCCTTAAAGATTTCCACTGTGCACCTGGCGACTCCACTGTGGCGACTCCAGTGTTTCCACATCACTGTTTCAGATGTGACTACTGTTAGCACACCTGAAAGCTGACCCTAAGGAGCTTTCTCGAGAAGGTTTCAGCAGTTGCTTTCTCAGCCTGAGAAACTTCCTGGGGTAACGACGATGTTAATATCTGGTCTTTGATGGTGAAAAAGGACCAGGCACATTTGAAGGTATGCATCTTTCAGCTGGCGACTCCATGATTCGAGGATCGATTGGCGACAACACTGGTTCGATATGGAGAAAATCCTTGCTCCCAGGTTTGCTCCTTTTAATTTTTCTGCTATTCCTGGTTTTCCTAATGTTTTCCCCTCTCTAAATGAATGGGGCGATTATTTGCCCATATTTGGAGAATGCGAAGAGGAAAACCCTACTTAGAACCTCAATGAGTTTCATGAACTCATGCCTCAGTGGGAGATACATCATGAGGATGTATTACTGAAGATGTTCATGTTCTCATTAGCAGGGGATGCGCATAAATGGTATCATTCTTTACCCCCTGCTAGCATTTCTTCACTCTCAGAGTTTCATGCAGCTTTCATCGCCTATTGTCAGGATTTTTATCCCTCCAAGTTGATTTGTCATAACTGTGGTGAGGGATACCACAACTCCATACAAAATGAATTTATTTCTGACATAGGCTGTGAGGATGATCCTGATGACCTGGATCGGAAATCATTCCTTTCTCCTCCCCATTCGTCTACATCAGAGGAGTGTTATAAAAGTGATGAAATTCCCAGGGAGGAAGAAGACACCCTGAGCGAGCTGAGGGAACAGGTGAAGTATCTCTCTTCTCAATTAGAAAGGTTGAAATCTGAAGACTATGCAGAGGATATTCCATTCTCCAAGGCAGATGTTCTAGATGTCTCTTTCGAGGAGATTATTGAATATTTTGTAAACGCATTAACATCTACCCCTGATGAGCTTGCTATCTCATATCAATACGATGAAGAGGTAGTTGTGGAAGAGGATTGTTCTCTTTTCCTTCACAAGATTTCCCATGATGTGTTTACATTTGGGGTCAAAACGGAGAAGCGGGGGATAGTTCCATTTCTAGAAGTTGGAGAAGCTCTTTCCCCCCCCGACTTTGATGATTATCTAGAGGGGAAGCAGCATAACCCCACATCACCTTTCGCTGGTCAGAACATCCAGCCTTTTTATGACAGCTATGAATCACGTTCTGAGCTGGAAACACAGGACTTCCAAGATCAAAGCTTTCCCACAGGTCTTGTTTATGACGATTATGAATCTGACCCGGGGGAGGGCCAAGAAGAGGAAAAAGAGCCAGAGGAGCAGTCTTGCCTTTGTTCAGAACCAGTCAATGAGTATCCACCACCTAAGATCAGTGAGCCCACATCAGTTATTCACCCGCCTATTCTTATCAGAGATATTCAGCCGCAGGTGAACAACTGTGTAGCAGAAGAGGCTGCCTATTGCCAATTTTCCGAAATTTTCCACTCATTCTATGACCCTATCGATGAATACATGGAGTGGCATGTCCTTTATGCCTTGGAGCCACCCTATTCCATATTAACTTCACCCTGTGAGGAGAATTTGAAGAGTGTAGTCGTTCTGCTGTCACGGTTACACTATCTGTTGGTGATCATCGACAGAAGGAAGGAGCTTCTATCCAGGAAGTTGCATGAATGGCTATGGTGGAAATCTGCTCTCACCTAGCTCCATGTAAAGTGTTTTATTAGTTTAGGATTGTATATAAATAAGATCCCTTCAACATGTATCTTTATTTTGTTACTTTTATTTTTCGGCCTATATTTTCAGCAGCGGGATGTTTTGAGCATGACTCTATAGCCCAACAACAAGGCACTTAAGCTACAGAATGAGCTCTTAGAGCATCACAGGGATGACTCTATCCCCCATGGAGCCTAATGTTAGCAAAATTTATTGTCTTGGGCCTAAGGTACCCAGGTCTACAGGATGAACGGGAAAAACCCAAGTGCAACAGCAGAAGGATCTCTTCTCCGGTTACAAGTCAAGAGAGTGGGCAAGGTTTTGCTGTCGGTAGCCGAGATCCATCCATGAAGAAGATCAACGGTCATCAGGATTTAAGGGCTGCCAAGTTACTTGATATATAGTGTAAGAGAAAGTGCCTATATTTTAAAGCTAAGTCTGGGTCGTTCGATCCATTGACGCGTGGCGCAAGATCTAGTCACATCAGCATATCGACATTCGAGAGTTTGAGGGGTAAAATTCCCTCATCATTTCACATCTCGAAACCCCGAACCTCGAAATGTCGATAAGCGATTTTCAAAGCTGAGCTCACGATCTTAGTGCCAGGTCACATCAAGTGAGCCTACAAATGGGGGAAGCCCCCTTTATAATAACGTACTATTTGGGTTGTTCATCTGAAGGATGCACGGCGCACATCCGTGTCGCATCGGCATTCGGGAGTTCGAGGGGCAAGCGATCCTCGTCACTTCACTTCCAGAAACCCCGAACCCCGAAATTCCGATGGCGCCCAGAATCGAGCCCGTGGTTTTGGCGCCTGGCCGTACGGGAACAAGCCTAGAGGAGAGGCGCTAATGTTTATCATTTGGCCACTCGGGTCCCAAAGAGCCGAATTGAGTTTCAAAAGGGGGGGGGGGGCACTGTGTTATCCAGACGCTAATTTGACGTGATCTAAATCCTGGAACCTGTTGGGAATAAATGAAGAAGAGAGAGGGTGGTTGAAACCTCACCTCACTCATTTATTGCAAAGTATGGAGGTTCCAGCAGACAGTCTGCTCGAGACAGTCCTGTACACTGATTTTCTCCAAAAGGTCATGGCCGATCCTCATCTGACCAAAGAAGTCTGCACATGCCATTTTGGCTCTTAATGGCTCAGCTACTTCCCTTGCAGGAGCCATGCGCAGTTAAGGAGGCGTTTGACAAAGAATAGTCGTCTGAATTTGGCTGAGGGGACACCAAGTCTTGGGTGCACGATCGGCTAGAGTCTGCATGCGTAGGCTGTCAGAAGCCATGCAGACACAATTCTTCAATGCAACGTCTTGTTTTTTCTACTGTTTTCGTTTTTGAGTATATGTAGGCGTTTTCGCCATTTTTGTAAGGGTCGATGGTGGAGCTAGGCTCCCGATTGTAAATTTTTGTTGCAGCACTGGTCACTCTGTTAATGTATAAGGCATTTGAGACTTCTTACTTTATGGATGTCAACCTCTTTTTCCATCTCTTTGTTTACTGTGGTTAGAAAATCTCGGAATTGGAGGATCCAATCGAGTTGCGCTGTTGTAGGATGATGTAGGTTGGATCACTGCAACGGTCATAATGTTTCTAAGAAGTTCTTGTGTTTTCTTAGCGCTGGAATGGCTTGGAATAGGAGGATCCAGTCGAGTCACCCCTCACCTCCTTGAAACTCTGGACCAAGAGGATCTTGGCTTCTGAGTTTTTCTTCCTCAAGCTTCCGAAGGCCTGTTTCCCGAGGCAGTCTTGATCACCCTTCTCACAAGTCTTCCATCTACCACCCTTTAAGCAACCTACTAATGAAAGTTGGATCAAGACCTCCCTTGCTTTCTACATATCGAACCCTGGTTCCTGTGTCAATGCTTCTTTCCTGGGTCTCTTTCCATTTGACCACCCCCATTCATTAAATCATGACATAAAAACTGATGGGCGTCAGGCTCTGCTCCTGCAAGCAATCCAGGAGTGACTTCCGACGCTAACACACCAGACACTACTTCAGGGCGACGTGTTCCCCTCTTTTCTCATCCAAATTGTGGATCATATTGAAATCCCCTCACAATATCCATCTGCGCCCCTTGGTTAGGGTAGCTAGGTACTCTAGATTCCTTAGAAAAGCTTTCTTATCCCTAAAAAGGGTTGGTCCATAGACGTTTGTTAGGTAGTCAGGTTTGTTGGGGCCAATGAGTTAGTAGGTTTCCGAGATGGACCATTTAGTTGTGAAATGTTTTTCCAAAGAGACTGAGTTTGGGATCCAAAGGAGAGACAGACCCCCCACTATACCCGTGGTCATCGTGTATATCCCCTTCCCTTGTTTCCAGCAGTAGGGGAGGAGCTTGTCCATATCTTCAGTGGTACATTTTGTTTCTTGGAGCATCATTATATGTTGTTTCTCTACTATGATCATATCTCGTAGTAGCTTTTTCTTATTACGACCATTGAGTCCTATTATATTCCAAGAGATAATCTTCATGATGAGGATGGGAAGGGGAGGGGGGGAAAGATGTTGGAGATGATATGGATGTGACCTGAGTTAACCATGGAGTTCCCTATCTCTTGGGTGAGCTTGCTGGTTGAATTTTGTCCCCTTTTCTTTTCGTCTTTCTCGGTTTCACACTGTTTTTTCTTTGTATTTCTTTGTATTCCCAATACTACACTAGATATGGCAGTGGATCCTGCTAAGGAGTTAAGGAATACCTTGCGGACTTTTCTCATCTGGTCTGGGGTATGGTATAAAGTTTTTGGTACCAATAAGCATGTTCGAGGTGCTCCTAGTCAACACCCGCCAATTATTTCTGATCTAAATCCATTTCTTCATGTCTGTATTCGATTTATGATTGTTCCACGACTGTAGTGTTGGAGACAAGTGGGGAAGTGGTAAGGGTCAGATCTTGGGCTTCCTCTACTTTCCCTTTCTCTGTTTTCTGAGGTTTTTTCTCTGTAGGTAGAACCTGTAAGGCATCCAAGTTCTTCGAATATTGTTGCAGAATATCATATTGGTTTCTTGAGGTTGGATCTTTGTTTTCTTGGGCTACCGGTCTTCATACTCCTTTTTTTTGCCTTCCTGATACCTGGATAAAGCAATCTTTTCTTTTGTTGGCTTATGGGTTACCATCTTTTCTTGTTGCATTGAGGGGATAGTCCCTGAAGAGGTGCCCATGCTCATGAAATTTTCTGCATCTGAACGAAATGTGTTCATAGTGAATGGTTTGCATCCATTCTTCATCATGATATTCTAGAGCAATATATCCTCAGACTGCCTTGGCGATGTTCAGGAAAACACAAATGCGTGCATAGGAGGTGTATCTTCTTTGTTTCATGGCCTCCGAGGATTTTAAATATACTCCAATGGTGTTTCCAATGTCGGTCAATACCTCTTCTAGACAAAACTCCTGTGACAAGGAATATAGCCTTATCCATACTGGTGTGTGTGTGAAGTCCTCCATTTCAGGGATGAATTTCTCAGTCAAAAACCTTAAGAAGAGACCCGTCGAGTTGAATAAATATGACCCTTCATCAAAAATGTGATTTATGTCCTCTAAGTTATGCATGATTATGGTAAAGAATCCCTTGGAAGACAGTTGTAGGTCATAGTGTCCTTTGGGCTTCCACCATTGAGGTATCCATTTTACCAGTTCACGTTCAGATGGCCAAAGGCCTAAAAATTTGCCCACCAAGGCATAGTCTCTCATGTATTAGTTCTGTTCCTCGATCCTGGGTGTGATTATGATATATTTTGGGGCTTGTGGCGCCTGGGGAATGCATTTCCCATATATACATGGTCGTGACATGTTTTCTGATGTTGTTTTTTTCCCTAAATCAATATCCATATCTTTGTACTTGAATGTGACCCTGAATAGTAGTTGTGAGCTAAGATCTGGTGGAGGCTCAAACGTTGCGAGCCTCGAACCCCCTCTATTGTTTCCATGCACTGATGCTTCACTGTAGGAGGAGCCTCGCAACCCTCCCTCTCTTGGAGTCATTGAGCCCCCTCAGGGGTTTCTAAGTGCACCAGAGAAACAATAACCCTAACCCTATCACCTTGTCAGCAATCTGACAACCTCGATATTGTTATTTTTAAAGGTGAGGAGCATTATTATTTTTATTCGACATGGCTCAAAAAAATACTTTAACACCTGATGGTCCAAGGAATAGCAGTAATGATTTATTGTACCACAGGTTTCCTACTTTACTTGTCTACCTGAGTTAGTACACATTTAAGAGGTATTATGAACTGTATGTGTAGTATGAAATTATTGATAGAAAAGTTTTCAAATTGATCAAAGGCTAAAAATGTGCAGGAAAATAAAGTGACAAAAAAAATCTCTGAGCTAATTGCTTGAAGGAAACACATGAAATTGAAAGTACAACTAATATAGATTTCATGAAAAGGACTTATTATACATGCATTAAAGAGTACTGAATCAAGAAAGTTAAAATATAGAAAAAATATGAATACAATATAAACTATGATAGAAAAATTGTAATAGAAGTAAATCTCTTAAACTATGACAAAAAAATGTAATGCAAGTAAATTTACACTAATACATGAATAAAGAAAGATAACCCTTTGATCAATATCAATCT